>JANCMC010008357.1:0-12910 GCA_024363005.1 Charaxes varanes | reverse complement strand
CCTATAACACAGGCATTACGTTGTCTACCTTAGGAACAGACGTCCTTGTGTCATATAGTCCTGTATATATTTATATAATATTAAACTATGCGCACTCGGAACCGTATAAGCGCGTTGTACGAGAATACTTCTACTACGTGTTTACCTATAATGTGAAATAAACCTACCGGGGATTACAGCATAAACTTAACAAAACACTATGATTATTACTATCATTTATAAATACATAAACATAAAATCAGTTTTTTTTTTTAATATTAGTAAGGTCCTTGACTAAAATGAACATGTCAAGAAAAGCCCACGCAAGGCCTTAAAAAATCCGGATTTAAACAGAGATAAAAAAAATCTACTACTTTTAAAGGTCGGGGCATCCTCAGACGTGCTCGTCTACTGATTTGCCCCGTGATACGAAAATTAATCACGCTGGCTCGCTGAAAGGACCTGACCTTTACCCTGTCAGACTGTAATGATAACTTTTGAGGCCTTTTATCCAGTAAAGTACCATTTTTCTGAATGATTATCATTTTGATCTAAATGCTAGGAATATGTGAGAAATTTAAATTAAGATACACGAATTCCCAAAATTGCCTACGTTAGCCAAATGGTGAACGTAAATTAGCTAAAATCTGTAAGAACTAATGTTATGCACGATATTTGAGTTGGCTTATTGACTTCATGGTTTGCAGCTCTTAAATTTGGCAATAAGGTTCGCCGTTCGGCTATTATTATAAAAATAAATAAATAAAAATAAATAAATAAAAAATGTTTTATTCGGTAGCATGCAACAATACAAAAACAAAAAATCTTTAGTAAGACATATAAACTGGAAAGTGCTGTGCTTTGGTGGCGGATTCGGTGGTGTAGCTTTCGGGTGGCAGCATTACACCGATTTTCCCTCGTATTCATTAGCGGATTAAAGCAAAGTAGTTTTGTTTTTCATGCATGTCATGGATTTCCGCAAAGTAACGCCTGATTCTATCAGTTGTTTACCAGAACGCGCTAATCTCAGGAACTACTGTTCCGAGTTGAAAAATTCTTTCAGTGTTAGATAGCCCATTTAACGAGAAAGGCTATAATAGGCTATATACCATCATTAACTTATCTTCAGTGAAAGGTTTATCTGTAATCTGTGTTAAATATATTAGTATTGCCACCATGACAATTATGACGTAGGACGGTCACAATGGCGGCATTAGTGACATATCCTGTGCAGTGCTACCATCATTGATAACAGTATTTAGTATAATAGTATACTAGTATATAGTATGTAGTATATTGATAATTTCTATTAATGGTTGATATGGCGGCAATAATATGAAAATAGTGGGTACCTACTAAAGCGATATGTTACTTGTATCCGGGCTTCTTCTCTTAGGCCCTTGAGACTAACATACATAAAGTATTGTTTGATTACTGACACTAGACACTACTTTATTTAACTGTAGCTTCCAAAATAGCTACATATATCGTATATGTTATAAGATCCTTTACAGGAATAGCAGCACCTAAGTGAGGCAAATAGCGTTTTATTCAGTATTCCTGGAAGCCCCTCTCGGGAGCGCTTTGTGACGTAAAAGATTGATGTACGTTTTCCACTCGAATATACGGAAAAGACGTGAAGACGTATTCTATATCTAAATTGTACAAGAAGTCAGACTTGAGGATTTATTAGAATTGTAAATCAAAATGAATGGCCCCACGGAAAAGTCGTTTTGGTGTTCTTTCGTTAAAGCGATGTTCATCTAGTTTCTTCATTTATACACCGACTTTGAAGTCTATCTCGATTTATATAAATCTTCTGTGCGCATAAGTGAAGTGTGTTAACACATAAATGAACTGTGTTAATACGTAAGTGAACTCTGTGAACACATAAGTGAAAGCCATCTAAACGACAGGAACAATTTCGATGAATATTTTTGTGTTAGTTCAAGTTCTGTGGATGTTTTTGTTTTTAGTTTCACAATTTGAACCGTAAGTTGGCGCAGAGACATGAGAGAGATTACGTCTTGAATATTAAAATCCTTGGTTACCACAAATTTAAAAAGAAAAATTGTTTTTGTTTAAAAAAAATTGCGCAATTAAATTTAAACTTAAGTTATTTGTAATTAACAAGATCGATACCACACGATTATTTTTCTTATTCACATTTCAGCACTGTTGTGCAAATTAAAAAAAAAATAGGTGTCCATACGTGTTGGATGAAAAGTTATACGGCTTACCGTATATTCGTTTTCCGATATAGAATAAAATATTTGTTACTAACGAATACAACTTAGTATCCAAATTCCGCTGGCTCTACGCATTGTTTATACGGGTACAAAGTACAAACGATGTGCAGAGAATTATTTTAATAAGTGATTGTTTATCATTTTTGATTTAGTACCGTGGTTGAATTGTATAAATCAAAAGCGACGGCTATGATTCACGGTAAAACTCGAATGAGTTTATGTTTGAATCATTCAATGTAAAAATAAATGTTAATTTTTAATATCCTACGTATTTCAATCTGTCAATCAATTAAGCAATCAATCTATGAATCAATGTTGTCAATTGTATCATCAAGCAATTAGAGCTTTTAGCTTACCTTCGTTGTACTGCGTTAAGAAAATCAGAGCAAAGAAAATATTGAACGGTTAACGGAGAAATCTTTCCTGTTAATTTCTTAAATTGAGTACAACTTCATTTTTCTCCGCCGTTAATTTTAATTGAGCGACCCCGAGGTAACCTATTTATAGCCTTTTCAGACCAGACTCCACATTAAGAGTCGGAGGGCCACAGATTTTACTTGTCCATATTTATTTGAATTATTATACTAGTTCATTTGTAAGAAAAAAAAAGACGTAGAGGAAGGCAGATAAAAAGGTGGGAATATGATCTACCCAAGGACTGGAGGAGATTCGCAATGGTGAGACAAAAATGGAGGGAACTTGAGGAGGCCTATGTCTCAAGACAGCCTAACCTGGTAGCTGATGAAAGGTTAGTTTAACTTTATTTTAAATGAGGAATAGTGTATAGGTTAGAGCAAATAAAGGCTATTTTTATTTTATTTTATTTACTAGTTTATTGAAAGGAAAAATAAATACAATTCATTGCAGTATATTTTATTTTACACCATCCAGTTAAAAAATAAATGGTCTAATCTTAAAAAAGTCTGCAAAAACTTAATAATAATAAACAAATAAATAAATATATAGGACTATATGACACACGGACGTCTGTTCCTAAGGTAGACAACTTAATGCCTTATAGGTAACAGACGCCTGTTATACACAAATATTTTTTTTTTGTAAATATATACATACATACATATGGATAATACAGTAGTCGGTACCATTTTCCATTTGGGAGGTATGGACCTGTTGTGAATAAAACAATGGGTTAGTATTAAATGAGCATGGTTAATTTATAAATCCCCCTTAATTATTTCGATTTATCAATAAATCTGTTCTGTAAGAATTTCCTAATTATTCTGAATATTCGACAAAATTTACAGTGCACACTTTTTTTTATTCAGCACAACAGAACAGTTTGCTACTTACAATCTCTCTTCTTATTTTTTAGTTAGTTTAGTTATCCCGGTCTAGTACCAGGGTCCGCTTAGATTGCAGAGAATCTGGCTGTAGGGCGAGTAAGTTATCCGACGTCATAGCTTGCTACTTACAATATATTATATATTACTGCATAATATTGAGCTTAATTAAGTAACACACCGATAAAATGTGGTCTTGCAACTTGTATACTATCTAAAATTACTCAAAACGTGGTACAAAGTATAAAACAAAAACTTAAAATTAAAGAAAGAAGAGAAATGAAAATAAAGTTAATTAATGCTAGAATTGTAACAACCTAAAGTATAACCCAATCAGTTCTAATTTTAATGATTTATTAAAAGTGTAAAGACTATCACACAATTTATCAAGCTTATAACCTTCCGTCATTTTCTCATTCATATCTATTAAGCAATCGACACATACGGTATATTCAATTTTGTGAATTTAATCAAACACGGCAAAGAGGAACATGAAAAATGTTAGAGAGTTTACTGCTTCCAGTTCTAGCTATTAGGTAAATCAAATAAAACATTTACTTTAACCAAATAAAACAATTCGTATCATTAGAGCGTGGGATGCGTTTATGAATTTCACAGTATCGTCCACGGTCCATTTTCTTTAATTAACCGAAACCAAATCTACGACGCAATTTTGATTTGTTTAATTAAAAACGTATGAAAAACTAACTGACGCCGTGATTCATTCACATAGATTAATTAACTGTTTTCTTAGAAAGACAAAATACTTATAGGATAGGAGTCAATTACGGACAATAACTTCTCAAATACATATTTTAAATAAATGTCGATTACACACACACACACACACAATCACACAGTTTAATACATCGCATACTTCTAGACTCAGAAATTTTTTTTTGGTAAGGGGGTCATACATAAATTGCGTCACACGTTAAGGGGGGGAGTCACTAAAATGTGACATTGTGTGACAAGGGGTAGACGGGGTCAAGAGCTTCGTGCCGTGACATAACAAAATTTAAAATATTCTAATAAGAATGTTTAATTTGCCGTTTTCTTTAAATTATTTTTTTTATGTATGTGACGTTACACCAAGGGGAGGGGTTTTGAAAGTGTGACAGAGACGGGGAGAGGGTGTTCAAAAATCGTAAAATAGGTTTGAAGTAATTTATGGATGACCCCTGACTATATTAAAAAAAACTTTAATTATAATTATTTATATTATCTAAAACTTGAGCCATTTAATAGATAACAACAATTGTTTTAACAACACTTTGTTGAAGTTATAAACACTTTTTAATTTTTCAGATAGGAGATGTAGGTAATAGATCAAACCAAATCAAGATTAATTTATTCACTTAGGGCTTTTACAATCCTTATGAGAGTCTTTCAAAAAAATATTTCAAAATATTGATTTTCAATATTCTAAGCATATTAAAAAAAATAAAGTGTGATATTTTGGTGATAAAATATTCGACTTAGAGCTAAGTTTCCGAGACTTTCTGGCTCCCTGGTCTGAAATATCTCACCTGGTTTTGTACCGCACTTTGCGTATGCGATCCGAAAGGAGAAAAACGTCTGCCCCGTTGAGGGTGGAACGTACACGCATCGAGGATCCCCGTGCTGCCCTGTAACAAAAAATATTATGAATACACAAAATTTAAAAAATCTTATAATAAATAATCTTTCTTTCTTTAAAAAAACGACTTCAAAATCTCGGAATTAAATAAAAAAAGAATCATCAAAATCTGTTCACCCAGTTGAGAGTTCTGAGGTGACAAACATATATAAATACAAATATTTAAATGCAAAAATAAATACATTCGAATTGCAAATTTCTTCTTTTTAGAAGGTCGGTTGAAAAAAAAATACAGATTTGATTGCTCCTTCAGAATACTTAAATGGATGACGTTCGTTCTAGACCATCTATCGTGCCATGTCATATAATTATTTCATAATATAGAAAAAAACAATGGAGATTCTTTAATTTGGTTATGAATTCGAGCTAAACAACGTCTGTCGGGTCCTCTAGTACTATAAAAATATTGGTTCGTTCATAAAATCGATTGAATCATGAATTCACTTTATCTAACATTACATTACAATTTACAAGGCTTTCGCTTCATTAGTAAAAAAATAATTGCTGCGTCGTCTAGTTTCCTCTCTGTAGCGTGCGAAAAATTAAAAAAAAAGACAATTGCGAGTCTGCTTATCATATTTAGTGTTCCGTATAGACAAACATATTTCATATTCTGGGAGCACTTTTTTGGTATGAATAATATTCCGGTTGTGGGATAAAAACATTAACGGAAACAAGTATTGGCTCAATTATTGTCGGCTTCACATACCAATTGACTGTTATCTTATAAGCAATATTTATTCTTTCATAGATATTAACATGTAAATTTAAATTGATGACTTCATACCTTCCAGCATAGTATTCGCAACAAGCTAAACAAAACGGCCTCATAGAGACTAAGATTTTGAGACGGAACCCTAAAATTATTCTAATGCGATTTTGGTGTTTTAATTAATTAATTAGTGTAATAAAATCACAATATAATTACGCTTGTTTCTGGGCTATCAAAACCGGACTACAGTTCTTAAAATTTCGTCATAAAAAAGATTCCGTAATCCGTAATCCTAAAGGCGAATGTTTAGAGTTTTAATAGTTTATTTTAGTAACTTTTTAACATCTACAAGGAAATTGAGAAAGCATTTACCTTTAAGTGACAATCGCCTATGTACACATATACACAAATACACACACGTACACACACACACACATATATATATATATATATATATATATATATTGTATATTAGTCTCGCTCAGGAGCGGCTGAACCATTTTGCATTATGTTCATTTTGTTTTATTCCCCTCATTTTCGGGAAGGTTTAAAAGAAAAGAATAATAATAAATATATAAGACTATATTATGACACACGGACGTCTGTTGCTAAGGTAGACAACTTAATGCCTGTTCTATAGATAACAGCCGCCTGCTATACACAAATACTTTTTTTTAATATATAAATACATATGGATAAATGTAAAAAATACACCTAGACTCGAGACGAATCGAACCCACGACCCCCGGATTGGAGGGCAGGATCACTGATCTTTCATTCATCCTGGCAATGCGCCAACGGGCCAGTCAGAATGAAAGACAGGAAAACTCCAATTAGAAAAGACATAAGGGAGATTGAGTAATTGTCTAATAGCAGACGAGCCAAAATACAGGCAAGACAACATCTGTCGAGTCCACTAGTCAGAAATAAATAGAATATTTTAAGTAATTTTCTGAGATGACGCTACTTTCGTCTCGTATACTACAGCCACGCTTACAAAATATTGTATCAAAGGTTTTTGTTAATAATAAATTCTCGCTGCACAAATTCGACTGCAACTTGAGCGTTTTAATAAAACTTTGCTATTCCTTATGGCCGATAATTTAGCGGCATCTGTGCACAACGGTCTGTAAATACGCGATTAAGCTTACAAAGTCGCCGAGTGGTTAACTGGCTAATTATGTTGTAATTAATGAAACCGAGCGAAACAGGGCGTTAATAAGCAATTAAGCACCATAAAGGACTGCTTAATGCAAACAGATGCCCTTTCTAATTTACTGCGGAAAACTTATGTTTTATTACCGGCGCAATGTACTCGTAAAATGCGTTTGAGCGTTTTTTTTTTCTTCTTCTTTTCCATGTAAACTATAAAGAAATTTTATGGAGGCCGTTACATTTTCCAAATTCTTTATCTATATAATATACTAGCTGTGTCCGCAACTTCGACCGTGTTAAATTAGGTAAAAAAAAATTAGATTAAATTTCAGCGTGGTGATATATATATAGCCGATAGCCTTCGTCGATAAATGGGCTATCAAACACTGAAAGAATTTTTCAAATTAGACCAGTAGTTCATCAGATTGACGCGTCCAAGTAAACGTATAAAGAATCTCTGCAGCTTTATATATTAGTATATACATAAAAAAGTTAAATATTACCACAAAATCTCGAAAACCGCGGGACGTATAAAGATAAAATTTGGCAAGGATGTGTCTATAATGTAATGTGATGATAAGAACAGATTTTTCGATAGGGTCAGGCCCTAAAGAGGTCTAAGGGCTTTCGTTAGTTTAAATCTATGCGGACGAAGTCGTGGAAAGCAGCCAGTTTTTTACAGAATGAAAGGAAGATATTTATTTGATACAGGATATTTATATAATAAAAGAGGAGGTCGTGGCCTAATCAGTGGTCGGCATTGGAGTCAATCGATAGGTTAAGTAGTGATCCATCCTAACACTGGTTTATATTTGATATCCAACCTCCTCCGTGTTTCGTAAAACAGTGGACCCGATTAATGTCACTGAGTCATTAGTCGTGAGGTTTTAGTGATGGTACAGGGAAAATGGGAGCCAGTTGCAGGACGATGAGCGATATATGGGTAAGTTAATCATAAAATGACCTTAAATATGTAGCTCTTTTGGAGGGCAAATATTATGGTAAACGATTTATAGATAAACAGCGAAAAAATAGCGCCATCTATTATACAAATTCAAAACCAAATTGCGAATGTGTTTACGTAGGATGTTTTTCTACATTCACGAAAGTTCAAAAACACAGTGACCGTTTAAATAATTAAATATCTTTTTTTACAACATACTTATATATTCTAAAATTTTTTGTACGTTTTTAAGATAATATGCCACCATTTGAATCGGGTTTTTTTCATTTTAAAGATAATATTTTAAACACATTTTCGTTAAAGCAAACCGTGAGTTAAACAACATGTTAAATATTTTATGAGGTTTCGAGAGTAATTAGTCATTAGAGGGGAAGCTTGGGGGAAGTCACAAAAGTGTTTAATGTTATATTCGTTGGGAAACGTGAGGGAATAAATTGAAGCAGACTATTAGTCAAACACTTGGCGAGAGCGTTCCGATCCGCTTCTATTCAATTTGCGCGTAATTTAATTGAAATCTAAAGGGATAAATCGAACATTCGGCGTTTTAAAGCTAGTATTTTTTCTCTAAACGAACAACCGATGGTTTGAAAACTACAAATTCTCTTTTAAGTTTTCATTATACAGGGCAACCTCGATTGAACAAATCGGAGGGGAACAAGAAAATATTCGTTAGGTCCCGTAATTCGTTGAACTGAGGTTTGTTATGTTGAGGTTAGGTTGGTCTAAAATTCGTTATAAAGAGGTAATAGAATAGTTTTACGGTTCGGTTTGTGAGACTTCCCGATGGCCTAAACTCGTCATTAAGGGCCGGCAGCGCATCTGCTGGCCTTCTGGTCGTCCAGATGTCCATGGACCAGTAGTTGCTCAGATTAGTGCGTTCAAGTAAACGAATATATTAAATATATTAATACAATATAGGGGTTTAAAAAGTATTTACATTCTATAAACATATTTTTTATTCGCTATCATTTCTAAAACTAACAGTTACATAGATTCGGTAGTCACTTAAGAGTACCGCCTGCTCGTTTGCCCCTTGTTATATATAAAAAAAATACATCATCATACACTTACATAGATAATGATTTAGGATACAAAAATGTGCTGATACAGGTTGTATTATTTTATATGTAACATATATCTATACACGATAGCATTTAGTAAAATAATTATGTTATAAACATATATTTCATATTTCATTGAATACATAATGATAAAATTAATTTCAAATTTATTTTATCGGCACGGAACTTGTTAATTAGTAACCTTATGCACACACGTTAAGGTATAATATTATGGCACGCAATATTTAAATACAGAACTGCAGAACATAACAGAACTAAATGACATGTACTTATCTATATATCGATACCCCCACGTAAGTTGTTGTAACAGGAAATTCTCAGCTTTACAGTACAGCGTTATAAACAACTAAATTGTAATATAACAGTCACTTTTTAATATACAGTGCAACCTTAATATAACGTATCTCAATATAACGACTTCCTCGATTTAACCAAATTTTTCGTAATCCCCTTGAATTGTCCATAAAAGTCAATATAAAATATATCTTTACAATGCGAACAACCTCTTTATTTGAACACAGATATGTACATGACGATTCCAGTTAACATGATAAGTCCTGAAATTGAAAAAAGATATAATGTTTTATAGCTATTCAATAAAATATATATAATGTAGAACTATGTACAGTAGTCCCCATATAACACGGTAAGCTTGTTCCGCGTTATAGGAAACGCGTTGTAGGAGTATTATCGTACAACGCGCTTGTACGACCTTGTATAACGCGTAATCTACAAATGATTCACATTTAACTTTTCTCGTTAAAGGGAGTTTAAATTGAATATTAAGAAAAAACTTAGATAAGAACGAAATATGCGTGTTTTATTAAAATCAGACTAAGAACATTTTAAATAAAAAACTTATGCATATGTAACTAAAAAATAATTTAATTTATACAGAAATATAACGTAATAAACTCCCGCGTTGTCTGGAGCAAAACCCGTGTAGCACGACGAATTAATTCGCGTAATATTGAAACGCGTTATAAGCGTATCGTGTTATACAGGGATTACTGTATTTAATTTTAATTAAAACATCTACAACTTTAAATTAAAAGTAAATTTAAAAATTAGGATATAAAAAATTTAAATCATTTACTGTGACATTAATAAGTTAGACCTTAAAGAAAAGGTAACTTTAGCTAGAAACAAAATTTAAATTCTTTTCTATATATATATATAGCTTCTATTATTTATATATACACATATATACATATAGCTACATTGTAATGACAATGTAATATTTATTCTCAGATTATAGAACCAAATAATAATTATTATTTTTACCGTCGTCCTGACTACGCTTTGGCACCAATTTATGGTAAACTTTATACATGTGTGTAACGTCTTTATAAAGGCGTTGGTGATGTCATTCACATCCACTCAATTTAAGAACTATCTGTACGTGTCTTGTCGCAATAAAGAAATTAAGAAATGCGATGTAACTTTTAGTTCATTTCAAATGACGTTGAAGAATTAATTTGAAAATGGAACACTATCTTATAGCTGTTAAACGTCAAACGATGAAGAGTGGCAACCTTATAATACGACACAGAATATTTACTATATAAGAAAAATCATTCATAAGTTACCATAGAGTATTTTTTTTAATGAGTTATGAGGCCCTAGCACCAACATTTTCAACCGTTCGAATTCGAAGATTCCACTGTATTTAGGATGAAAATATTCGTGCTAGGCCCACAGGAGGCCAGTCTTTATCGTGTCACGCTTTTAATCAACGCTGATGCAACCCGCGTTAACACCACGGAGGGTTCAATGTAGGCCCAACACGAATATTTTCAAAGTAGAATCTTCGACTACAACGGTTCGAAATGTTCGTGCTAGGCCCTCTGTAACGTTTTGAGCCTTCGAGTCGTGAATGTTAAAGGTAAAATGTCATATCATTTCATTTAAATATAGTAATAGAGCTTTTTGTATCAATGTTAAATAAATCACTAGATATACTCGTATCACGGATATTGATGTATGAGATCTTTAATATAGTTATGCAATTCTAGAGTATTAAGACTTGATTACGTATGATGTTCTTACACAGATAAGTTCAGGGATTATATAATGACACTTCCGACGGTTTTAAACCAATCCCTGTATGAGATAATGAGAAAAACTTAAACATGATTATTTTAATATTATTCTTCATTAATTTTTAACGATGTCCATGGGCGACGGTAGGCACTTCGGTGCCTACTGCCTGCTCGTCTGCCCCCTTGTAACATAAAAAAAAAAAACAGAGTGAGAGTGGTATTTGTAAAGTGGTATTGATATAGCAAATCAAAAAAGAACACCTTTATAGTATGAAAAATTGTTGTCTCAGCTTAGAAAGCTCGCAGTGTATATTGGAACATATCTGAAATAAATTTGAAACATTATTTTCTGATTGTGGTAATATTAGTAAAAATGATTGCTTAAATAAAGTTTCGAAAGAGGTATATCTTCTACAAAGTAGACAGGATTCTATGCACCCATTTAATTTTCAAACTATAACTTTTTTTTTATGTATTTGCTATTTTCGTAACTGTTCTTTGGGTATACTGGGTTCCCCCATGTGCCCTCACACAAGAAAAGCCCTGCATCATATAATTATATTAAGCCATTCCATATAAAATATAAAGAAAGCAGGAAATTCAAACTTAAACTAATTATTTGTATGATGTTATAATTAGACTTTATTAATATTATAAATGCAAATGTGTTTGTTTGTTAGTATTTTTTTGGTTCAAATTTCCTTAAATACAGTCTGTGACATGTATCCGTTTTCTATTTTTCTTTTCCATCTGTCTTTATATCCTTGTACTCTTATCTTTTATTGCTTTAGTGACATGACCTAAAGGACTAGTTCTATCAATCTAATTAGTTTGATAGAACTAGTCCTTTAGGTCTACAGCCGAATTGGGCGTGCGCCTTCGGATACCAGTATCTCTTTCTCTCTCATCTCACATAAGTTCGGCGTAAAGTGACTGCAATACTGTTACGTCATGTGAAAAGCAGCGTGTGCCTCGCGAGTCACAGGTTGCCTACCCCTGGACAAGAACCTAGAGTGTTCGTTTAATATTTATAACTTTATGAGTTTCCTGAAATCTAAACAAAATGCAGCAGATATACTATAAATAGCTTATGTAATCGTATAAACTGTTAATAACTTTTAAAGTAAAAGCTTCTTAGCCGTATTGGGCGTTTTTGAGATGGAAAATAACCTTTAAACTCGGAACACTGTTACCGTACAAAGTAACTTCTCTCTTTAAAGTAGCTTCGTAAATAGTTCCTTATTTTTTTGTAATATGTAAATGATCAATGATTCCTGTGGGCTACACTTAGAAGATAGACATATGCCATCGCGGACTTTATTATAGATCTTTTTAAGATGTACAATTCCGTGGTATATTGTTTTGTTGTATCTCGTAAGGTTTAGCGCACGCGACGTAAGCGCACAAAAATACGTTTTTACCACATCTCTTTACAAATCATTGAAATTCTCGGCTTTTATCTTCTATAACATAAATGTATTGTAAATGTAAATCTTCTCCTCGAATCGCTCTGTTTATTGGTGAAAACTGCTTTAAAATCCGTCGCGCAGTAACATTAAGATTCATTTTATACTATGTAATGATATTAATAAATAGGCAGTTTTAAAGGAACAGAGAGCCTAGCACGGAAATTCTTGATAGTTTTACATAATTTTACGTTCGAAACGAAACGTTACATGAAAGTTCGTGCTTCCATTTTATACGACTTCCATGGCCGTAGCGTCCAGGATTCGATTCGATACATTCGTGCTAGAAATATTTAGCAACTAAGTTGTGTAAACGGTAGC
>JANCMC010008353.1:0-10510 GCA_024363005.1 Charaxes varanes | reverse complement strand
TATTTTTTGATATTCCCTGTAATAGGAGATCTTAGGTTTGATTAAGAAAAAGACTGCCAACGGATAAAAAGACGATTAGGTCAGGAATGGAAGGTGTGGTTGGAAAAAATGGACGATAAGCCGTATATCTTAGAGTGATAGAATTAATCGTGTTAGTTGAATCAAGTTCTCGCGTTTTAGTCAGGTTTCATTTTCCTTGACCCTACTAATCGCACCTCTTTCAAATTCATTTATACCTGTAGCATCGATAAATCAGTAATGGGCTTAATACTTACATCGATAGTAGATATTTTATTATAATATAATCTTAATTCATATAAATTACGCGCCACGTTGTTTGTCCGCGATGGACTCCTAAACTACGAAACAGTTTTTAATCAAATTTGCACACCGTTTCGCAGTTTGGCCAACTTGAAAGATAGGATAGCTTACATCTCATTTAATAGTCGCAAATAAGAATCAGTCGTTGAAATATATGCATGTGCATAACTTCCGAATGACTGCACCAAATTTCATAATTTCTTTTTTTGTGTGTTCGTTATTATTAGGGCAAGGTTTGTATAATAAAAAAATGACGACGATGAAAACGAATGACGAAGCGAAAAGGAAACGAACGGTAACGGGGAATAATATTATAAAGGATAATAGAATGTAGTAAATAGTAACTAACCCAACGATCGGGCAGGACAACGTCTGCCGGGTCCGCTAATTGATTTATATACTCTCTAGCCTGAAACTAGTAAACTGTGAACTTTATGTAGCGAATAGATTGATATTGCGATTATGTCAATCTAACTTTTGACGTCCTTGAAGGCTTAAATTATACGTAACAACTAACAGTTATATAAAACTAGTTGTTGTCTGCAACTTTTCCCTCACCTGCCTGCATCTTCGGCTTAGCCTCTTGATTGATGGAGAATACAAAAGTATACCTAATTTTCGACGGGCTTTAAAACATCCACTTTCACGCTGCATAATATTTCTGAGATCAAAAATACCATATGAAGTTTTCCAGTGAATATTCATCAATAAGTGAGTCATGAAAATAGTTTACAAATCCATTAAAAATAAGAAGAAGCAATGAAAACCCAAGATATTCCGCGTAGTGGGACAAAGCGTGTTTTACTTGTCAAGATTGAGAAATTCCCATACGTTGCAGACATTTGTTCGGTTATTTCTTAATCGTTCTCAATAAGGAGATAAAAACAAGCAATTGACTTGTGTATGAATTAATGAGTAACTGCGTTGATAACAGTCTGAGAGAACAGTAACCCGTCTTACAGTTATAATGTATGAGATGTGTAAAAATATAATTAAACAAAATTACCGCAGTAGAAAAAGCGATAGATTGCAAAGCCAGGGATGGCCAACACGTGAATCTAGATTCACTATTAGAACGTGAGGACTATTTTAAGCGAACCCTCGCGAATCACGTGATCATCGCAATAGGGTTACCAAAGTACATCCGCTTTAAGAGTGAGCAGCGAGATTTAAGGACTGTACGTCGGGAAAATTTATAATCTTTATTAATCTGTATTTCGTATTCTACTGTTTATTTGTAATATAAATATGTTTAGATGTTAGTGTGTGTATATAAATGTATATGTGTGTGTGTGTGCGTGTTACAATTACACAGAAACGGTTATAGATTTTAATGCAATTTGGCAGGAAAAAAGTTTATGATCCAATTCTTCGAGGAGGATACTTTTTAACCTGTGGAAAAGTCAAACTTCCACAATTATAGAATAACTATATACAAATAGTAATAAAAAGTAATCAAATTTTTAAAATGGCAAAATGAGATTAGTGGTAGTTATGTACGTCTATAAATGTTGGCCACCTCTGCTACGGGTTATATTACGTTATACGGCGACCCATATGATAGAAGCAATAACCATAAAAAAAATCAGTCTATGGGAAAAATCTGGTTGTAAATTCCGTCCACTTGATTTATATTTTAAATAGCATTGCCTAAGCTATTCAAGATGTCGACCTTTATAACAAAGACTTTTTCGGAAGAAGTTATGGCAAGCCGCTATTTTTTTAAAACAGGAAATTTAAGTTTTTTGATAAATATTATTATCTTGTTTTGTGGTTATTATATATACCAAATGAGGCAAACTTACGATTTATCTCCCAGATGCCTTAACGGCCTTTTAAAAAAAATTGTTACCCTTTTCTTACAAATGTTCTAAATCGTATTGCACTTTCCGTTTTAGCCTACTTCTGCCAGGTAGCATTACTACTACTTCAACAGGCATAGGATACAATTATCCTCTTACAAAATAATGCTCTTGACTAGTAACGCTTCTCGTGTATAGTTCGCGTGTAATGTCAGTAATTTCTTTCATCATTGCGATCTTATGCAACATGATTGAGTCTAGTAATCATTTGGCATGATGCCGTTACAAGCAACAACAATCATACATAATGTCTGCTAATAGAACAAATCAACAAATAATCTCTTTAGAATATTTCAAGGTACTAACTAACTGATCTACACCGGTTTCGCCCGCTCGGTGAGTTTAATACATACATAATGTAATATGTAACGTTCGATCCGCCACTTCTATGACGTTGAATGGCTATAAATAAAATAACTTTCCTTTATTTTCTCAAAACATAATTTCCTGACTACTACCAAGACTAGCTAGCGCGGAAATAACCAGGGTCAGAACTGCGTATTATTCTATATATCGGTAATCTCTTTATATTATACGCATTTTATCCCTCGTCAGGCCCATGTTTGACAAGCCGTTAAGTTACTAAACGAGTGCAGTGTTCGAGTGTTTGAATAGAGCGATACTAGGACTAGTTCTCTTGTCTGAACCGATAAACATACGCTATTGCGTCAGGTTGTTTTCTCTGAAGAAACTGGGTCGATCTGGAAAGTGACGCGCCGGAAACCACAATCTTTTCAGCTTTCTATATAACTGCGAAAGCAGTGCTTTTAGAGTTCTGCTCACAAGGTAAGTTCACATTAACGCCCCATTATCATCATTAAGAGCTCCCACAATGAAGTCAAATGCAGATACACATTTTGCCTTAATCAATAATTCGAAATGTGTATCTGCATTAGCAAAATTTTTATGTAAATGTCATTATAAAGACATAGTAGACAAAAGACATGCCCACTTACAAGTACAAAATACACGTTTGACAAATGTACGGTTTTTTGGTAACTTTAATCTTCTTGAACTTGAATGATTTTAAAATAGACGTGACTTTATTAAATTCTAATCTTTCTTTCTTTGTCTATAAATGTCGGATGTTTTTAGATAAAACAATATACTATAAGTTAAACAAAACAAGATAAAATCATAAATACGCCTTTAAAAATACAACTGGAACATCCTTGAGTCATAAGTCGCAAATGTTGATAATATCTAACGTAGATATATCAAAGTAGAACACACCATCTTATTCTCACTACACAATACGCGGGTCGTAGAACTCACAAAGTGCGATGTTCAGGTCATCAACGTATATAAAACGATGTCCCAACCAGGGTTGTTGCTGGTAACGGTTTTTGGGACACAGGCATTTCTTAAATGATGTCTGTTGCAGGCGATGAGCTTTCGTGGCATTTTCAGAATTTCTTGCGACGCGCGAATTCCTGCTTACGTATGCAAGTGCATTGATTAAAGACTGATATCCCCGCGCAGTGCGGCGGCATATTGGTAACGTCTATGGGGGACATACCGGTGTACCGTAAAAAAGTGATTGAAAGTGGATATTCGGATATCAATTTTCAACCATTTTTTGAGCCGGTCGCCTACCCAGATTCAAAATCTAGTCCTACACATGCTCCAGAGCATCTGCACAGGTCTGCCTGTGGAGGTTGCCCTCACCAGTAACTGTAACTTGCATATTAGCCATTACATCGGCAAACTCTTAGAAGCGGAAACTTCGCCGCCTGGACGCAACGTCACCAGTGTCGTCATATCGTTTGAGTAGTCGCATATTACTGTTTAAACAAATATCGTCTGACGTTGCTTACATCAATTATATTAGTGTAAAGATTAATTGATTAGTTTAAAAATTTGTGTATAAAAGTATTTTTTTGTTTGTTTTTAATACTCGTGAGTATTTGATTATAAATAATAATATCAGTGATGATTTAAATTTTTTTGGGTACGAAACGGTGAGAATGTTAAAATAACTTGATCAGGACGTCACGCATTATAAATAAAATACGTCTTGATCTATTATCGTGCCGCAGCCTTATCGGTATTAATATAAGAAATGCCGGTACTAATATGTATTGGTTTAGAAAAAAATAACTGATACAGCTGTCACCAGTCACAACCCTAGTCCCAATAAAGAACTATCAACTAGGTATATAAAGTTTGAAGACCTATTAACCCGAGACTACTATTTATTGTTTCATAGCGGGTCACCCGATAAGCAACGCATTGCTGTAGTCACCGCCCACAGTAAGAAGTTTATGTTCGTATAGATATCTGTACCTGGTCTAGTTATAACTCTACTTTCTTCGCTATTTCTAGTACCGTTACCAAAATAAGACGTGCAATAAATATATTATCAATCGTTCAGCTGTAAGCTGCTGTCGGTTTTGTAATAAAGAAAGAACTGCAGTTATATGTATGTACATATAACACGTGTTTAAATATTGAAATAGAGCATCTATTTGAATATTTAAACACGTCTATATAGGTAACGTTAATAAAGGTGTATAAGTAAAGATTACAAGATGACAAATCTTCTCAAGTACGTTTAAAGTTCAAGGACCGTTTAACCCTGTAACTTTACGAAATAAGAAAGCAACATTGACCTGCAACGCTATCGTCCGCTGCTTACTAACGGAACATTACTGGTCGCCGGCTTGTCGCGGTCAGACAGGCAGGCACCCGAGCACGCATCCGCCCGCATCTTCGTGCGTGCGGGTCTCACTGCCCATTGTTAAAGGTTTACACGACGTCTAACTGTTCATGTGGAAATTTGCGTCTTATACTGCCTGCCAAATACACTCTAAGCTTTATTTTTATTTTCTCATTTTATTTAATAAGCAATATTTTAGTCTGCTAATTTATATTATTACTGGTAACTTCTCTACTGTGTCTATCTTTGACTGCCAATCTTCTAGACAAAAATTCTGTGACCATGGCAAACGGCAGATTTGCTGCTATGGTCATGACAGATATGATCATGTAATTTAATTATCTAATTAGGTTTTGCATAGAGTGTAAATTAATCTCTATTTTTATGTGGGAATACTAAGTGTCTACATTTTAGCCTAACCTATGTCAACTTAAATGTATGTAATTACTTAAAATAAAAGTAATTGCGAATGCGAAATTAAATTTCACGTTCTTATCGTATTGCTCAAGCAAGCATAAAGATGGTTAAAAAATTTACAGCCATTACCTGGTGTATTAGTAAAACGCCTAGTGTTTATATCCTGGTAAAGTGTAATCACATTCCGATAAAGTGATCTTGTTGGGAAAGTGTCTGTATAAACACAACGTCTCTTTATATACTTATAATAATTAATAATATCTTTACGAGCGAGTATTGTTGTGGTTGACTGATTTACGTATAGAAACAAATAATGTAAATAAACATTTCGTATCTCGTTGTGTAGTAAATCTCTATTACGTAGCTCTATACGTATATACAATGTATCCAGATTTATCAGAAACTTGTCAAGTCAACGAACTAGGCTCGTAATATTACAAAACAACATCAGTCAACACAAAAGGCCTAGTGTGAAATGAATTCAAAAAGTAATTAGATATTAAAAAAAAACACTAATAAATATAAAGCCTCGATGTCTTAATGGTGTGTCAAAGTGTAGACTGAAACTAAATAAAATTAACGAAGTAACTGTGCTTGTGTCGCGCCTAGTTCTAATACAAGAGGATCCTATTGTGAAACATATATACATAGGTGTATAATATTAACTATTTAGGTATTCAAAAAGTTCATACACTAAGACAAGGAATACATGTAATCAAACACTTTATTTTCGTTAATTTTATTTACATGTTGTTTTATCCTAATTATGATATATTTTATATGAAATAACAGGGAGGGTTTAGTATTGACTTCATTAGCTGGAAATGAAAGTAACAATTCGATCAATGTTATTTACATTATATTATCAAAACTTATTCTAAATTTAGGATTCTTAAATATCATTTTTATACAACAACACATTACGCACAGACATCCCGTTTAATCTGACTCAAGTCCTCTTTTAGAAATAAGAAATAATATATATGTCACCATTGTACATATTATATAAATATTTTTCAATCAGATCGAAACCATTCACTTCAATATGTGTAGATGAACATTAATAGTTAATGTGAATAATATGAAATTTGCATTTTAAGCAGGAGATTTGTCCTGCAAGGGAACTTCTTCAGGAGTTGTGCCATTAGCATTTGCACCAGATCGATCATTAGGCCTTGGTGTCGAACTAAACCTGTTCTTAATTGAACTCCAATTTTTCTTTATCGTTATCACTGCAATCACAATTATCATACCAGCCACGATCACGCCAATTACACTTTTATCGACTCCACCAGCTTGTTTTGTGGTAGCTGCACCAACCTTTACGTCAGTTTGACTGGTAGTCGTATCGACAGGACTCTCTGTATTAACATTTTGTACTACCACCTTCTCCGCTGGTTCATTATTTACTGCATTGCGCAGGGAAAATTCATTCACTGGTTCTTTTGGTACAGACGATGTTTCGGGTACTTTCGAAACTGGCACTGAATCAATAACTTTATCTGGAGGGTTTTCAAGTTTTTTATTGGATTTTTCAATGGTCTCTTGAACAATGGTAGGGGATGGCATCATACCGGGTAATGTTGCATTAAGTAGATCTTCTTCAATATTTCCTGGTGCATCGGGGCAGTCGAAAGAATTCGTTTTACAGGACTCTGTGCATACCGTGACCAATGTTTCCCTTAAAGAATTACACAAATCAAGTATGAGTTCAGAAGAACTTTTTGGTAAAACCAGGGTCCGAAGAGCTTTTAAATTTTGAAAAACTTCCGGAGACAGAGTCTGAAAAGTAAAATAATTATACTTATAACAATTATATCAAAAAAGTTTTTTTTTTGTTTGAGTTTACATCCTGTTAATTTTGGAAACCTCTGGACAATTGTTATAATAAAAAAGAGGGTTTTTAGAATTACATTATTTAGATACACTGCCTAATTGAAAAAAAATAATTTCGTTAGATGTTGATCAAATTTATTGAAAACTTTAATTTATAGTATTATGCTCGCCATGTTTAAAGTTTATCTTATTGCATTATTTTTTAAAGATTTTCCTTACCGTCCTTATATCATTCCCGCTCAAATCCAACTCTTCAAGTTTTGTCAAGGATATACTATTCTTCAAATCTTTCGGATACTCTATTAGGCGGTTGTTTGCCAATTTCAATTCAACTAATTCTGGTAGCTCACTGACGGACTGAAAATTTTATTAGAAATATTGAAATAGTATCTTAGATTTCTTATACACGAAATCATTCGTTTTCCTATGGGAACCAACATAATTCAATTAGACATAGCTCAGTTTACATGTGGATGATACAGTTATTTTTTATTAAAAAAAAAGTAAATTAAATTGTAACGCTAAATGTAAATTTGGAATTAAAGACATTATTTGTGTGAAAGCAAAAATAAAATTGACTGTTTTAAAATAAAAAATTTGAATACTGAAAATCCGATAGCTACTTTAGTAGTCCTAAGTTATATATCATATTAGCCAGTAGTGATTTAATAATCAAAATTATTTCTAGTATATTAGTCATAATAATTGTACTTACTCCAAGAGCTAATTCCATGATAGAATTATCGTTTGCAGTAAGAACTTTAAGCTTTTTTAATTCTGACACAGATCTTGGCAATTCAGTCAATTTGTTGTTATGTAACTTTAATGTTGTTGTTTTTGGGTCTATTGAAGCGGGAAATTCAGTGAGACCATATCCTGAACAATCAACAATATAGTTATCGGAATCCCCTTCGACATTACATACACAAGGCTTTGGACAGGGCAGTGTATTAGGATCGGGAATTGGTTCTTTAGGTAGTATTGGAGATTCTATGTGCTCTATTTTGGGCACTAATATTGATTGCGTTGTGACTTCCACAGCATGTTCCTCTATAACACCATCTCCACTACTTTCGATGAACCCATCGGATTCCGAGTGTTCGGGCGGAAATTGATTATCAGTTTCTACGGGAATAGGCAAATCATCTGCATTTTGGGTGGAGACCGTTCCAATTCTGAAATCATTACCAATAGATAATCACGTGATTATTAAAATTGGTTAGGTATCTTTTGTTTATCGTGACGAAATGACGTAGTATTACTAAGTACAAGAGATAAGAACCCTGATAACTAGCATGGTAAGAGCTTCTATGAATGAATGATCTTGAAAATAATTTCAAATGAATTGGTAATTCTATTATAGCCTTTCAGAACTTTATAATAGTGAGGTTAATTTTTATTATAAATTTATATTTTTTTTTATTTTAACTGGTTTTTGTCACATATAATGGATCTATATTTAAATGAACACTAAGATTTGCACTGCTTATATTACGGGTATTAGTTTAAATCACATTAAAATTTCATTAATAGAACTTTTATAAAACACAGCATCAAAATTACAATGTAATATATGAATATTTAATTTAAATAAGGGCAAGGAGAATTATAACGTTAATAAGTTAAAACAGACGAATTAAGTGAAAGGGTGTAGCCCATGTCAATATATCAAAAATAAAGTAATAATATATAATATACTCACACAAAACCTACTGCAAACAGGACGTATAAAGGTTTTGTCTTCATTGTAACCTATTACCACAAGGTTTTCCAATGCGACCGATAATTTCAGAAGACAGTTCCTACTCAGTCACTAGTATCATAGGACCGCGAAACACCAACTCACTGACACTTATAACTATTATCACTCAATGATAAGATTACCTGCGGCATGGCGTAGCTTATCGCGAATCAAATTTGATAACATGTACGAATACACAGCAAAAAATATTGGATATAACGATTCTTTTACTACATAGTGTCCAAGAACATTAAAGTACAAGAACACTGAGAACTTTGATAGATAGCCAAATTGCATCTGGTTTGATAAAGGCCAGCGTCATTGCGGTTGTTATCATAGCGTTTGAATAATACGCCGTACCGTTTACGATACCTCGAGGAAATGAACGCATATTGCTCGAAATATCGCTACCTAGAAAGTAGTATCACTGTTATCATAATATGCGTAATATTAGTGTAAATACCGGAAGTGAAATTTAAAACTACGTTCGAAGATCTAATATTATTTAAAAAAAGAAAACAGACGTTACACTTACCGCAAAAAAGAAATAGTTTTTAATTTTATTATAGAGTAAAAGGAAATAACAAAAGAACGGTAACTTTATTTATCATCTTAATTTTTTTTCATAACTTGTAACTTTAATTTAAAAGTTACTTTGTACGAAAAGGGATGTCTGCAATTTTTTCCAATTATTTTGTAAGAGGCAGTTAGTAAGTAAAAGGTTATATATACTCTTTCTTCATATTAATATGCAGTATTTTTTTCTACAGTATTGCAATGGAGCCTCCAATTAAAGCACCAGGATTTCCTAATTCAGTTCGAATAATTAAACTAAGAGAAGTTCGCGGTTGAAATCATGCTGAGCTATCGCAAACTATAGATTCGCTATGGAAGGAAAATTCTTTAAAAATAAAAATATATTATGTACAATCATAATTACATTATGATTTTGTGACTGTTTTTGGAATGATGTTTTAAATAGGTAAATGAACAAATACACAAATAATTAAGTCGGAAGTGTCATTAGATATGCTCAAAGATAATAGTTTATGGGAAACAGGAAACTATTCTCTGATTGACTAGAATAGATAACAGTGACAGTGCAACATTAAGCACCTGACGCTAAAATAGATCCGATCGATTGACAGACGACAGTACGTAGAGCACGTCGACCTTTATTATCCAACCGAACATTCGGTTTCGGCCAACTTCGTTCGCAACATCGGATTCGGTCAAGATTTAGCCGAAATTTATTATCCTCCGTCAACAACCATCGACCTTGTACTTTTTTTAGCTGAAGAGGCATGTGTTTGATTGTCATCACACATGATATTACGTGTTGATGTAGTCTATAGGCCCCAAGTATAATAAATTATTTTAGTTTAAACAAATTTAGAGCATTCTTTCGTTGCTTTGTCTGCGTTCACAAAGATTCTAATTCATATTCTAGTTTTACGCTGGTTGATATTTTAGTGTTAACAGTAAGAACGAGATTTCGTTTACACTAATAAATAAACCGGGCAAGTGCGAGTCAGTCTGCTAAGAGTTTCATACCCTTACGTAATACTTTACCACATAATTGATAGCATCAGGACAGGACATGCATGAGAAACTAAACTACTTTGCTTTAATCCGCGAATTAATACGAGGGAAAATCGGTGTAATGCTGCAACC
>JANCMC010008350.1:0-12910 GCA_024363005.1 Charaxes varanes | reverse complement strand
AACGGGGACAATATTATAGGATAATAGAATGTAGTTAATAGTATGTAAGCCAACATTCAGACAGGACAGCGCCTCCCACTGGCCATGGTCATCATCACTACACCCACATGCCAGACGAAAGAGAATATGCTACAACAAGAAATTCCTATATGCAAAAAGGTTCAGAAAAGGAGAGAGATAGAGACTACAAATCCTCTAGGAATAAGTATACAGGTATGTGTAATTTTATAATTATTTACAGAAGTCTGAATTTCTAATAAGAAATATATGTTACATGGCCAAACTGTTAAATATATATAGTTATAATTAATTGGTTTCATACAGGTATTATTCTTTAAATATATTTAATACTAGTCATAGTGTATCGTATGAAATAAAGTTCTTAATGGTTAACAATTAAGTAACTTAGACTTAATAGTTTTTAAGACATTCTCTTATGATCACATTTTAGGAATGTATTTATTATAAAAATATTAGTTATTTATTATATAAAAATAATTTATTAAGTCAAAATTTGATGAGATTTTGTTGCTAGTTATTTAACATGCGTTTTGCATTGTGTTATGTTAGTGCTTTAAATTTGGCTATATAAGTTTTTTATATATTTTATAATTACAACTACTTGAGTTAGATGTCATAAAATTTTATTAAAATTTACAACTGCAATTATAGTTAAAAATATAATCAAGTATTTGGGCTTGTGTTTATTTCTGTATCATTAGATAATTCATTCTCAACGTTAAATCACTAATGTTTCTAAGTATTTTATTATTTATAAAATAATACAGTGATTGGTCCAAATGTTGTTTAATAGCATTAATTGAACACTAAAAGAAGGGCGAATAATCATCGCTCCAGCCCAAGTTTTAAAGCCTTCAATGAAACTCTTAAAACCTTTATCTGCTTTAATCTTAAAAACTAACCTAAAATCTATGTCTAGTAGACCAAGAAATTGGTTTGCCACGCTAAGGTCGAATCTCGTTTGCACGTCAATTGGTTGAAAGGCTCATTTTCGCTTGTTATGCCTTACGTTAATTTCTAACAATAACCCGCAGCAAAATTTTCTTTAACTAACTGTCATCCAAAATGGTAAAGCACTCTCTTGATCGAGTATACATGCAAAAGCGAAAGGTCACCTTAAATAAAATCTCGAAAACCGCAGGACGTATATCCGCTACAAAAATGATTTTTCGATAGGGCTATATTAAGAACGTAGAAGGGCATTCAAACTTTTACGCGGACGGAATCGTGGAAAACAGCTAGTCAGAATTCATCCGTAACTCCATATGGCAATTGTAATACATAAATTATAACAAATTATTCACAACTGTAGAGACATTTGGAATTGTTCTATTAGCTCCTTCGGAAAACAGATTGACCGAATTCTTTCAGACGA
This sequence comes from Charaxes varanes, assembly GCA_024363005.1. Taxonomy (NCBI): domain Eukaryota; kingdom Metazoa; phylum Arthropoda; class Insecta; order Lepidoptera; family Nymphalidae; genus Charaxes; species Charaxes varanes. The sequence continues at coordinate 11,514 of JANCMC010008350.1, read as the reverse complement.
TACCTAAATCGTTTTTTGTATTTATTAATTGTTTAACTGTGCTAAGTATATTCATTGTTATAATATAATTGATTATTTTACATTAATCTTTTTTTGTTCTTTACCTTACTCTACTGTTTGTGTAGTATATATAAGCTGAAACTTGATTGGTTTAGGTGTTTAATTAATGTTTATCTAGTTTTTATGAACAGTACTGTTTGTTTCCCTAAAATAAAATAAAATAAAATAAAATAAAATAAAATAAAATAAAATAAAATAAAATAATGTCTACCTTAGGAACAGACGTCCGTGTGTCATATAGTCCTGTATATATTTATTTATTTATGTATAATATATAGTTGGCACGCTAAATCGTAAATCGTAAACTGATCGATTACATTATAGGTCTAAAGAGATTTAATGGTACAGGTAACTTTGTTTCAACGTCATGTGTCACTTGTCAGCCAATCAAAGAATTATTTCAATATCTCTACCCAAATTTGGATATAGCTATTTTTGTCTAATTAACAAAAAAACTTATTTTAGTGAAAAAGACAAACAAATGATAAAATATCATTAAAATAACATTTCAATATCACTTCAATTACTATTAATAAAATACATAAATTGTTATTAAAATTCCGGTTTTATCGAATCATATGCGGAATATGTCGTAAATGACAAAACGTTTTTTCCGATTTTTCAATAATCAGCTTTTTTGAGTTAGGACACTTTATGATTTAATGTGCGAAAATGTAGTATTACAAATGCAGACGTTAAACATATAATAGACATACAAATATAATAGGGATATTTTTATAGTCAGTTTCATTCAAATTGTTTAATTTGCTTCAATGAAATTAAATTATTATTATTTTGTTTATAACAAATATAAAATACGCGTATATGATTAAGTATATCAAAGCGAAAAGTCACCTATCACGGAATCTGGAAAACCGCGTAACGTACAAAGATAAAATTTGGGAGCCATGTAGTTGAGACGAATTTCTTAGTATTCCATGGATTTACCGTGCGGGTGCCGGTCCATCGCGTTACCGGGGATTGAACCATAGCAGTGCCCAGGACTTGTGACCCAGGTGTAGGTTTATGTGATCAGTTACTCACGAAGTTGTGCTTTGTCTGTTCACGCTTTACGGTTGTGAATCGTTGCAGATTTGAGACCAAAAGGTCGATTGCCCTACCTCATTGAAAACTTGCGACTGGCCAAGATTTGTTTCGATGTTTTTGGAGCTGTGAGTCCGAGCAAAAGTGAGTTATTAATTTTTTTTTCTCTTCTAGTTACTCAATTTCCACCACAGGCCAAATGCCCGTGTCTGTTTATGGTAGTAGTGAGTAATTAATTTAATTTGCTTAATCCATTTAATCATTTGTTTGTCGTAAAATCCATGGTACATGCATTTAACCATTTCTGGCGCGCAACAAATTGGTAAGTAGAAGTTAGACAATAGAAATTTTAATTTGACTATATAACAAAACCTATCAATTTTCAAATTCAATTCCATGTTGACAGTCAGTAATTATGTCAAGTATATATATATATTCTTTTATATATATATATATATTTCTTTTGTATGGGAAGAATGCTTAAATAGTATAAAATGAATATTCTAAAGAGGCACTTTTCCAATTTGTCTTCTATCAAGCGTTTTCCCGGTCTAGTACCACTTTCCGTTTAAATTGCACACTACGTGGCTGTGGGGCGAGTTAAGATGATTATAAAATAAAATGCACCTTTGTACGCAATCGTTTTAGATGAAGAAGTTGCATCTAAAAAGTAAATGAAGTAGCCAAGAGCGTGCCAAGACACGCATAGAAGGGTTCCGTATCTGATACGATATAAACGTATGTGTTAAATAACTTCAAAAGTTGTTGTCCGATTTCGTTCAAAATAATTTTCCTAATGAGTTCTTAGCATGTTCTATCATTTTGCTTAAATTATAAATAGAAAATTTATACATGCAAGGAATTATAAAATTAAAATTTAGTTACAGGGTAGTATAGGGCAAGGTATTAAAAATAAAATAAAAATTAATTTAAATTGTTTTAAAAGTACGATTTCAAGACATTTTTTGTGTTTCTACTATATATTTCTCAAAGGCCGGCAACGCATCTGCGGTCTCTCTGATGTTGCAGTTGTCCATGGGTATCGGGTAGTCGCTTGGGTGAAAGCCGGCTGCTCGTTTGCCCCTTATTATATAAAAAAATAGAATATTAAATCTAAAAAAACGTAATAAAAATACAATTCATACAATAATAAAGCTAGATTGATGCGAGTCAAGCCGTGGGCAAAAGCTAGTCCGACATAAATGACCGCAGTGAAAAAGGAAACTGCAACTTTCGAGAGAATTAAGCGGGAAATGGCGACAGAGGAGCTCAGTTTTTCGCGGCGCACATGCGACTGCTGACAAATGAACAATTAAGCGCTTTGAGGGCTGAAATGAAGGCAAGTCCTTTTGTTTTTTCGCGTAAACAATGTACTTTAAAACCGATAATTTTTGTGAACTTTTAACATAGTTTAGAATCTGAGGATTTGTAAACGTAAATATTTTCGGCCTTTTGATTCCCGTAACTTTTTCAGCGTAAAATTGGACTTGCAAAAGTCCTTAGACTTCCTTTTTTTATGTTACACGGGGCAAACGAGCAGGCAGAAGGTAGCTAAGTGCCCACTGACGCCCAAGGACATCTGCACGACCAGAAGGCTAGCAGATGCTTTGCCGGCCTTTAATGACGAGTTTAGGCCACCGGGAAGTCTCAATGGATAATACACCCAGACTCGAGGTGGGAATCGAACCCACGACCCCAGGAGCCGAAGAAAGGGTCACTACCCACTGTGCCAACGGGCCAGCCATTTAAGTGTAACTGTACACGTTTTTATAACAAACTCCCCTATGACATTCGGGAGATGTCTGTAAATAAATTTAAAGCTATTATAAAACGTAAGCTCATTCAAAGATCCTACTATAATGTAAAGGACTATTTGAATGATGATAATGCTTGTGAATAAATTGCTCTAACCAAATCCGAATTATTGGGAAAATGGTGATAGCAAAAAAATTACCCGACTGCGTTTGTTGCGGGCTCTTCTCAGTGCAGGGCGCGAGGAACCCTTGTAAACTTAGCTTTTAAGTCGTAAATTTTATCACCAAATTGTTAAATGATTAAAAAATATATATATTATACATATGACGTTCATCAGTGCTAATAAAAAAGTCTATATGAATAAACGATTTTGACTTTAACTAAATATGTATATGTAGATTAATAGGAAAATATATCTTTCCTGATGATTAGAAAAAAGTATAAGCTATGATGTAAGGTCTAGTTGCTTATAAGCCATCATTTCTTTCATTAATGCTACATATATTTTTCGACTGTTATAATATAGGATAGCATACGTTCAATACAATAATATAAAGCCCACTTGTGAACACTCGAATTTTCCTAAGGGGTCATCCATAAATTATGTCTCACGTCAGAAAGGGGGGGGGGGCACTGAAATTTGATGTTGCGTGACGACGGGCAGGGGGGCAAAGACTTTGTGACCTCCCATGACAAAAATTAAAAAATCAAAATAAAATTGAAAACCTCACTATGCGTGCCGTCTCAAGCAATACCGCCTTCTGTATCCGACTTTTGATCCAACCATCAAGCGATAGCCTCTTAAGATGACGGTCGAGGCTCTTCGCAATCAGACCATTAACCGAAACAACTTTATTATTATTTCCACCAATATGCGAACTCTCATAAAATATCCGAAGCACGTCTACAATATTTATGTTCACTTTCCATTTGATGAAATAACGAATGCATAGCCGTTGGACGATACAAATATCTGTTGAGAAAATACCTGTTTCAGATTTTACAGATTCTGCACTCGCGAACAGCTCCGCTCCTTTAGAGAATTCCAAGATAGCCGAGCGAATAAACTAAAAAGATGATATTTTACAAAAGGCGGCGCGCAAAGGCTCCATTGAAACAAGACACTCCGACAGTTTTCACTCCATTGCTTGTAATAAAACTGTGAGAAATATTATAAATTTAAACTAGATTCGAGTAGAAATAAAAATAAAGAAATAGACATTTTTAAAAACAAGCTTTTATGACTGGTTACTAAAATAAACTAAAGAGATTACAATAATTTCATTCTAATAATAAATACGAGTACATCATTTCATAGGTACTTTATAATTCAGTTTTTCGTTTTAATAAAAGCTAGTTACATCTTCATCTTCCTCTTTTGTTTAATATAATACAAACCACTAAAACGTCTAAACTCTTTGGGGAGATATTGAAGACTAATCTGTCTTATAATTATTTTATTTAAACAAAATTAAAAATATCCTTATTTATATTTCTGAAAATACTGTATTAAATTGAACATCATTAATTTTTCTAAAAATTTTGAAATGTATTTTTTTAAACCTAAAATGTTTTATACGCCAGCTCGCGTACACATAAACCTCCTTAGTGCGTCAACAGATATATTACTGACATCCAGCAAAAGTTTTTAATGGACATAGACTAAAATTGTTTATATTTGAATATCTTTCTTCTAATCATGTCCCAAACGTCACAATTTCGTATTCGACACATATAGGTATCAAACATGTACCTCAGAAAACCTTAATAGCGGATAATTTATCAGTAAATCTATAGCATTTTCTTACTTCGCAATAATAATTGAACAAACATGCCAAATAAGGATACTCCAGATGATGACTCAGCTAAACTACGCCAGAAGTTGATGATGGCAAAAACAAGGCGTGACCCGTTTCAGAGTTTCAGAGATAATATATTTGTGCCTATAGGTAATTTTAACCCATCTATTGTTGTATATTACTATTATTAGTAATTTATGAAACTCCGTTGATATCTGTGTGTGTGTGTGTGTGTGTGTTCTGTATCCTCAAAGATAGAAGTGGTAAAAGCTGCCTAACCGATAAAAGAAAGATTACCCTATTAAGTTTGGTGTGGACTCTTCTAAGTGCAGATTTTTCACTTTCACTTTAATACGACTTATGCCTGGCATTCACGTTACGGTGTACAGGACGGATTTTTGTGCAGATTTGCCTGAGCAGTCCGATGGCACGCCGGTAACGTGTAAGAGGACGATCCGGTGTACCGTAGGAAATATACTGAATATTGATATTTCATTTGTCGGTCGCCTGCTCAGGTTCACATGACTGCCTCACACATGCTCCGATCTACCTGCACAGCTTAACCTATCCGGTAACCCTAACGTGGATGCCAAGCATTAGAGAACTTCAAGAAAAGAGCACACTCATGTTTAAAAGGCCGAAAATGCATCTACGAGTCTTCTGGTAGGGCAGTCGTTGAGGTATACCTAAACCGCCGAACCGTTTGCCCATTATGTATAAAAAGTGGCCGAGAGCGTGTCAAGACACGCTCATATCGGAGGGTCTCATAACTGATTACGGTATTTATTAAATAACTTCAAAAGTTTATTGTTCGGTTTGGCTCGAAATATATTTTCCTAACAAGTTCTACTTAGCGTTACAATGACAAACCGTAGGTATATTTGGCCATGTGGTTAGGCCTTATATTTACCGACTCTCGATCGGAAGCCCCACCCGGGGCTTCGCGAACAGCTGAGCCTCGGCTCGCCCCAAACCCCGCGCTCTTCGACGCTGTGAAGGTCACTCTGTCTAACAGCGTTACACGTTCGGAAAAAAGGCTTTATATTTTGGAAGACAAAAAAAGGGAACATTAATAGCCAAATTCAAATGATATTTTATTCAATTAGACTTTTACAAGCCACGAGAAGAATCAGTTCGATCTGAGGTGGTCATTAAGTCCTCTTGCGTGCAGGTATTGGTGCACGCAGGACAGGATATAAAGTGAGTACATGAAATGGATTTCACTGCATATGCATGCTAGATCGATGCCATCGGAAGATAGGGATCTAAACGTAAACATATTTTCCTTACTTCGGCCAACTTGAGTTCCAAGTCTGATTAAAGACTTCTAGACCTGCTAAGGTAATCCATGTCCAGGCGGAAGATGTTAAGAAGGCATCACAAACGGACTTGGCAATAGGTTTACAGCATGTTCTATCAACATAGAAACTTACAAGTCTCTACAAGTAATAGTTAGGAAATCCGTAGACGAACAGAGCGAAAGAGTTTCTCGTAGGACTACGGAACCCTAAGAAGAAAATCTTAAAACCAGTCGATTTATAGCCGACCAAGAAATTGGTTTGTCACGCTAAGTCGAATGTCGTTTACACGTCAATTAGTTAAAAGGCTCATTTGTGCTTGTTATGCATTACGTTAATTTCTAACAATAACCCTTAGCAAAATTTTCTTTGACTAGAAGCTATCATCCAAAATGGTAAAGGACTTTCTTGGTCGACAATACAATATTTTCCGTAGATACGTAAATTAAACTTGCATAGTAGGTATATGTCTTTTTCAGGTTGCCTTGTGACCTTCGGAGCGATGGCGCTAGGCTTATGGGGTTTTCAGAAAGGGAAGAGGAAGCTATCACAACACATGATGCAAATTAGAATTATCGCACAGGGCGTCACTATGACCGCTCTCCTTGCGAGTTTCTTTTCAAGAGCAAGAAGCACAAAATAGCCCAAAAACATTACAAAATGGCCGACATACTACAAAAAAAAATGTTTTTTTTTGACTTGCAATAAAAATACCTCAGTGTGTATTACTTGATTATACAGTTACTTGTTATAAGAAAGAACTGTGCAAAGTATATTTGCTTGGATATTTTTTTATAATCGTAATATGTTAAGCCGGATTAACTATTCGTAACCGCTTTTTACTTTATTATGAAAATTATCATACTGCAGATATATATTTTAATTATATTATTTTCGCTCGTTATTGTTTTCTTTTTCTTTCATTTCCATCCTCTAATTAACGTGTTTACAATCAATACGTTATGTACTCTCTACCTTGTGACTTACGTACTGTTATCCACTCCATAACACGGTAGATTTACTTCGCATTAAGGAACACAGGCGATAGAATACGTACTAAACAGTTAGGGATCTATAAGAACTATTAAACTTTGATAATATAAATACCCAAGGGCGGGCCAAGTAGTGTTATTTATTTATTTATATAAAGCCATGCAGAACTAAAGAAATACATCCAGGTTCCGAGCATGAGGCAATGTAAAATAGTTTGAAAAATCCAAAGTGCACTCCTTATATTTTCTAAATATTACGTAGTTTTAAGCTATGTAAGCCGCCATTGGCCTTTAGCGTCATTTCTTAAAAGAAGCTCATAATATAATAGTACGGTAATATTCCGCTAGATGGTATGTCCAGCTGTAATTTAGTTTTTCGTCATATATAAATAAACGATGTCGCATTACAAACAATTTTCTATAGGAAACAGCGTTCCGTAATTCTAAAGCTGATAAAAAAGGCATTAACGTGATAAGTTAACTGTTCCGAACGTGATCATGCCTGATCCACACACACAGACATTCGGACGTCTAAGGAAATACTTTTTAAAACAAATTTTTCTTATACACTAACTAAAATAAATATCCTTCCGAAGTATCAAAAGTGTTAAAACACGACTATTCTCTTAATTTGCGCGCATTTACATTTATCAATAAATGTCATACCTAAGGAATAGAGTGATTCTTAGTTCACGAAATTGCTCGGTTATAATTAAGTGAGAGTAAAGCACACCCATAACGCGATAAGAGGCTTGTAATTTCGAAGAAAGTATATATACTTCCAATATCCCGAAATTATAGATTTTGGAATTTAGTTTAGGAAGTCATGTATAAAAAAATAAAGCTAATACAAAATTCCTAAAGGAATACGAGGTCAAATTTTACTTTCTACTATTTGCTTAACAGTTGTGTTACAGTCAGGAAATAGAAAGGATAGCGGGTTCTGATTTATAGCCCGCTACTTCCAAAATGGGCTTGCCTATAAATTATACTGTATGTGACTCCCAAAAGACCAGAACATAGTTATTTAAATAGTAATTGCTTTGTTATCGCGCACCCGAAATGACGTTTGTGTTAATTTATTGTGATACTACTAGCTGCGCCTCGCAGTTACAACCGCGTGAACGGATATTTTTATTTAACTGACTCTTTTGTACGAAGCGTTTCGTTTTTTTTTTTTTTAATGCGTCAGTTAACGTGCTATAAACTCTTTATTTGTTTTATTTATCTATTTGATCGTAGGCATCCGGTTTGTCTAAAAAGGACTTACTTCCGACAGCGACAGTGCAAAGTGTATGTTTTTATACTGATACTAGCTGTTTTCCGCAACTAAACTGGCCTTCAGGCCTCATTGATTTGGCCCTATCGAAAAATCCGATCTTAGCGAACATCCACTAACTATAAACTATCTCCTTGCCAAATTTCATCTTTGTTTTGTCGACCAAGAAATTGGTTTGCCACGCTAAGGTCCAATGTCGTTTGCACGTCAATTAGTTAAAAGGCTCATTTTTGCTTGTTGTACATTACGTTAATTTCTAACAGTAACCTTTAGCAAAATTTTCTTTAAGTAGGAACTGTCATCCAAAACGGCAAAGCACTTTCTTGGTCGATTATAAGTAATGCGGCTTTTGAGATTTCTTGATAGGTAACCTTTCGCTCTTATGTATAGAAAATATCAATAAAAAACGTCATATATATTACAAGAAAAATAAATTAATAATTTTGTCAAGCAGTAATATAAAAAAAAAATTTCATCACCCATTCGAAAACGGGATGTACAGATAGTCAAAAAAGGCTTCTTTGTAAATTATCATACAATGAAAATATGTTACTTAAATATATATTATATAACACTCTTTTAGGATTAACAATTAGGGGGCCATTAATAATAATATGACATTTTAATAGCGTATAAATTGAATAATTATTTTTTTTTATGTCAATATGCGGTGGTACCTCTATTCGATTAAATTTATATGGAAATAAGTTTTTTTCGGTTATTCATACATAATGACCAATTACATATAAGGCTTATGTTAATTTGATGAATATAATGAGTTGAAAATGTACTATAGCTGTCAAAGTCAAACTTAAAGTCAAAATCAAAATCAAAGTCAAAAATATACTTATTCACATAAGTACTTTGTTACAAGATGAAATTAGGTTAAGCAAGGGTGATAACAATGGAAGTGAAGGCGAACGTAAATAACCAAAACCTAAGCTCGCAGATAATGTTTCTGCGACGCGATGATCCGATAACCGTATATGGAATGGTAAGAAATTCGTCTATTAAGTCTAATACAATCTAACCAGATACTTGTACTTCACAACATTTTCAGTAGATAACGTTTGTTAAAGGGCTTGTCTCCAGTATGATTCGTGTCGGTAATAATAAAAGTTACATTAAAATCATGTTATTGAATTTAACTCATTTACTGGAATCAAAATACTTTTTAATATAAATTCTAGCGTCTTAATCATTGTACATAGAAAACCGCTTAAGGCAGTTGAAATATTTTCTATTATATTCTTTCACCTATGACATTTCAGGGACGCAATATTGGCAATCCACTGCATTATTTCACTTGGTGTTATGCTAGCCCTGACCTATTTTCTAAGGGTCGGATTCGACAGATATGAGCACAAGAAATGTCGCTTAATTCAGAGAAATAATACAGATATATACGAAATTATAATACTCGTAATTTACTTTCATAATGTTTATTAGAACCACTACTTATGAGTAAATAGCCGTATTTTATCTGTCTGGAAATATTTGTGGTTAGTTTATGCCAAATTATCCATATTTACTCTATTAGGATTATCCATATTTATTTATTTATTTATTTATGGCACACAAAACAGGTTAAAGCTAACAATATTAAATAATATAAAAAAAGTAGTTACGTAGCTTGCTTTTGTAGCACTAACATGCTCAAATTATGACTTACCTAAAGAGCGAAATATATCTAGCATTATATGCTTATAACAACGGCTATAATCATTTGCCCCGGATATGTCTATATAGTCCCATACAATTACAAAAAAATCAAAAATTTAAAGTATTTTAAGCGTGATTATGTTAATTTAGAGCCTGTTAAAATGTGGATGAAGTTGCGGAAACCAGCTAGCGTATAAATAAAATGAAAAAGTAAAGAATTTTGGAGGAATTTTTTATAATGAATATTGCGAATTTTATTAAACATCTTGACACTTCTATAAGGAAGAGCTTTTATTAGGAAAATTCTCTTTTGTGTTGGTATATTACTTAAAATGTCAATTGAGTTCGGCATGGACAAAATTTTTATCATTTTTCATTGACTTTGTATGAAAAAACCTGACCAAAACGAACAAACAAAACCAAACCAGACCAACCAAAAATATAAAAATTCTTCGAATTATATTTACGTCGGTTACCAGGGGAAGTTTTAGTTTCATACGGAATTTTTTAATGGTATTTTTGTGAGCATTGTATATTTTAATTTAAAAAGTTTTTCGGTTTTATAATAAGGTTTTATTATGGATAAAATAATTGACAAAGTGATAATTTAGAGTAAAGTACAGTGCGAGAAGATTTTTTTAACATTTTGACTTTATGGAATGTGAGCCTGAAATAGGCCTCTACAGATCTCATTGTACTCCAGCTATTTTACATTTTTATACTTTTTTGAGGAGGTCGTGGCCTAATCAGTGGTCGGCATTTGAGTCGATCGCTAAGTTAAGTTGCTCTGGCTGCTCAAAGCGTGATAGTCACTTACTATACTAATAACGCACTTACGGTAGGAGGTTATAGAGGATATTTCCTCGATATACAGTAACGAAAATGATATTTATATATGATGATAGCATATTCCCTCAATATTTGGACTTGTATATAGGACTGGTTTGTAAGCTAATAGGATTCAGAAACTGTCATATTTTAATTATTTTTCCTAATGTTGGATGAATACTCTTTTGGGAATTCATTAGTGTTGAAGTTTAGGGTTCCGTAGGACAGAAATTACAAGGAACCCTTAAAATTTCGCTCTGTCTGTCCGTCCGTCCGTTCGTCCGTCCGTCTGTCTGCCCAAGCATTTTCAAATTATTAGACGTAGAGACTTAAAATTTTCTATGTTCATAGAACATACAAAAAACTGGAAAATTATTCTGAAATCAGACAACAACTTTTGAAGTTATTTAACAAATACTTTTATAGCGTATCAGATACGGAACCTTTTGTTTTTTGGTCTCATTGTTAATTTACTTTGTCACAAGTTAGTATAAACGCTGTAGGATTACTAATAAATAAATATTATATTCTAATAGCGGCCCCGTTAGACGTTGAATAGAAAATTCATTCAAATCGATCCAGCCGTTTAGCTGCAGTATAGATAAATAAACTAGATATCGACTGCGGCGCCATCTGCCGGGCAGATTTGTGAAATAAACCATCCAGGGTACCACCCAAACGCACACAAAAAATCATTCAAATCGGTCCAGCCGTTTAGGATTAGATAGCCCATTTAGTGAGGAAGGCTATATATATATATATAATCACGCGAAAGTTGAATCTATTTTATTTACCTA
>JANCMC010008343.1:0-12911 GCA_024363005.1 Charaxes varanes | reverse complement strand
TAAGTATTAAGTTAGGAGTAGGATATAAACATAGCTGGTTGATAACTTTTATCTAATGAAGTACAACTAGAAAATATTAAAATATAAAATGATACAAAACGTTTTAGCATCGGCTATCATAATTTTTATCTAGTAGTGCAAAGCGGTAAAATCTAAGGCCTTGTTATTGGGAACTGGTCATATCGTACGAAGCCGACCAGATAACCTATCCTAACTAGAGTTAGTAAGAAAGATTGAGGGGAAAAACATCTATTAGGACTCTACATTCCTACGGCAATGAGACAGGTCGATTATCTTGAAAGCGGCTGGTACAGAGGGCCTAGCACGAACATTCTCGATATTTTTACTTACTCTTACGTTCGAAACCAAACGTCAAATGTAACATTAATTCTACCATTCTACACAACTTATTTGCTAAATATTGCTAGCACGAATGAAATTAGAATTCGCACGTTTCGAATGCTCGACGTAACGGACATGTAAGTCGTGTAAAATTGAAGCATTAACCTCATTTAACGTTTCTTTTCGAACGTAAAACTATCGAGAATCTTCGTGCTAGACCCTCTGGTCTCTATTCTGGCGTATCTGGATGGGCGCAACTTTTAGTAATTGAAAAAAACGTAGAAAAGGAAATATAATGGGGACAAGTTAACAAAACAGGTGTATTGTTAACTTTCCAAAATTAATCTCTAATAACAACAGCCGTCGGGCGTAAGGTTTATAATACAAAGTGCTTCGTAGTAAAATAGCGAGGCGTGTTTATGTTTATTTAACTCATTTAAAATCGCTTCAGCTGAAAGATTTATGATTTCGTGCTCAAAAATAACATCGATGTTTTTTATTATTATTTAAGTACACTTTGTTTAAAAAGTGGCTGTCAAATTATCTTTGAGAATTAATATTATAAGAAAAAACACAATTTCGCAAAAACAGATTTTCTGTCCAGGATTAAACAATTCGTCAATTTTATTTTGACTTCAGTTGTACAAAACAAGTTTTTTTAATTTCATCTTATTGCTCCTGTTAATCTGTATTGTCGATAAAAAGATACATTTTGTATCGTAATTGCGGTATTGCTTTAACATAGTATATTTTAAGCTGCTTAGCAATTAATAAGAAAGAATACGAACACCGATAAATACGAATAAATAGTAGATATAATAAAAAAAAATTAAATTAACTTAATTTGCGTCTGAACATACTTGTACTTTATTATAATAGCTATTCGGGGAATTAATTAATTAGCTCCTTTGTAGTATAGTCCACCAAGAAATTGGTTTACCACGTTAAGGTCGAAAGTCGTTTGCACGACAATTAGTTAAAAGGCTCATTTTTGCTTGTTATGCATTACGTTAATTTCTAACAATAACCCTTAGCAAATTTTCTTTGAGTAGGAACTGTCATTCAAAATGGTAAAGACCTTTGTTGATCGACTGTACATAATTATATCTTCATAAAAGAATTGTACAAAGTTGCGGGTCCCACTGGATATCTCAGCACAGGTTATCCTAGTGAGATATCCAGATACATATATTCAAGGTGTTTCCCATAATTGTTTATTTATTTATTTATTTAAAAATGGGATGATTTGTATATTAGCATTTGTTTGCAGTGCCTATACTTTAACAGTATTTATCTGGCCAGAGTCTCCATTTTGGTTTTATGGGGTTGTAAAGTTTTCGAGTTATGAATGCTATAATAGGGCATTCTGGACCATCTCCACGTTAATTATAAAATAATATATATGCACTCCTGTGTTAAAAAAATACGCGAGCGGCCAGAGCGATCATTGCACGATCACCCGTCCGTCCGCTTCTAACCTATCCGCAACAGAGTTACGTTTCGCGCGGAATATCAGCTGCTCTCGACGGAATATCACCAATTAGAGTGCAAACAAAAACTTCGAGAAAAAAAAATATATTAACATTTTTGGGAAAGTGGCCAAACTGCATAATTATATAAACTTTTAATTGACTACAAGTAATAACTTATTATTTTCAAATAAGTCTATATCTCAAAGCTTTTAAAAAAGAATTATTTCATCGGGAATAAAACATGTCACTTGAAAATAGATGTTGTTAAAAACAATCTCTTTATTACTTGTTAAGAACCGACTTCAAATTGTCAAAACTGGACCAAATTAAAATGAGACCACATGGGAAAAAACAGCTATCAAATGAAAAAAAGATTATCAAAATCGGTTCTTGCAGGCGAAAGAAAGTCGGTAACAAACATAAACAATATAATCGAGTTTAGATCCTTCTCCTTTTTTGAACTCGGTCGATAACCAAAACGATTTAAAAAAAATAAATAAAAATAGCGAAGCGGACACCCATTCAGAATCGATTCCGCTAAGAGCCTCAGAGGTGAAAGAAAATAATATGTGCTACAATATAAAATTACTTTCACACTCTTTCAAAGCCCATTCTTTTCTAAAGAGCTTTGAAAGTTGATAGCGCATTACTGGGTGACATGAGACAACCTGAGACCATAGATTAATAGAGTAAAGAAAGAATACACAATAGGAAACAAAAGAAAAAGTCTTAACAATTAGAGTGTGTGTATCTGTCCTTGTATTTGTGTATGGGCAACTTTACTATCTCTTTTTTTAATAGCTTTATTAATAACTGCTAACACTTATAAAAATTGTATATTATAAATATTAGAAATTATTATTATGGGCTAGATTTACTTTATTCTAGAAACACACTAATAGGGTTTTATGAACATACTATTCCGTTTGTAAATAGTTTTAGCATTTCTTTAGCCAATTCCACACAACAACTGGTCCTGCCGAGCTCATCCATATACAAGTTTTAAAAAAAACCTATTGAGAAATAACACTTAACATTAAGTTTAATGATTCTTTTAATGTTGTGTGAACCCGACATCTATTACTGAAATTAAATACGGATTAATAATTATTCTGCCATTGAAAATTCCATCACAATCAATCTAGTTATTTCGGTGATTAGCTATTTCATATAGCTAATCACTGACCGACAAAATTTGTAAAAATCAGTTTTTCTATTCCATTTCTTTTTTACTTCGAGAAAACCTTCATACAAGTAAATTTATAGCTTTGTAACAGCCACTTCAATTTTATTTCTTGCTATATATAAAGACATCATATAGTTTGAGAAAATTGGTCATTTAACCAACACCCCCGGACAAACACGAGTTTCCTCCAAAAAATATTGTTCGGGGCCTCACCTTCCGCCCGCCCAAATTGTTTCCGCGTTATCACTATCAAAGTGGCAATCGCTTAGGGGACCCACACGACTCCCGAAAAATACAGCCGAGTTATCACGGCGATTACAACACAAAGTCCCCAACTATACTACATGATCATTCAAACGAAGCTATGTCTGGCTCCGGCATAACTAGTACTACACACGAACTGGTTACTAAATTTCGCATGAGTGTATACTTGTTTATATATATTGCAGATGACTTGTACATACAAAATGCAAGATCAAAAAAAAAACTCTTGCCGGTTCAAATATTCCAGATCCTTGCCAAAAGGTTACATGCTATGTCATACTTAAATGGATTCTGGCGTTGTTTCAGCGAATATTTTTACTCAATTTTCTTGTTCTATTCGCTTTTTTAAATTTTAAAAGCGTCCCATTTTAGCTGCAGTTATCCTTATATATTACTTCTGTACGTGTGAAAATAAAATTTAACTGAGCTCCTTTTAAAATATCCTGCATATTTAGATAAAATTTGGTGAATGTTATTTGACTTCATAGACAAAGTCAAATTTTTTTGCTCAGCGAATTCAAAATTAAAATTTATAAAATTTACTTGGACTGTTTACCAAAAACCTAAACCAAAATTGGTTTGTAACCAATTCAGAATTTCCATTCATGCAGAACATTAATTAATAAATCTTTTTCAATCGTGAACTGGCTTCGAGTCAGACAAGCTGTCAAAACCTTTTAGAAGTATTAGAATTGTCTATTATTATATACATATATAGTTGTACTATACGTGTGTATGCCACTGAACTCCTCCTAAACGGCTGTACGGATTTGTATGTATGTTATATTGTATGTTATATTTTTATCGACCTTTACGTCCTGCAGGACAACGTCTGCCGAGTCCGCTAGTTCCACATAAATAAAAGTAAAGCGCCTGTCTGCGATTTCACTTGGGTACGGGCCATCACACACGTGACTTGACCGTTAGAAATGAGGTCAAAACTAAACATCTATGTCTCTATATGTATATATATAAATAAAATTGAAAGGCCTGTTTGTAAAGCCGTTATTTTTTTTTTCACTAATTTCGTATGACTATTTATACGTTACCTATAGAAAAAAACGAAAGTTATTTTGTGTCCGTCTGTTTTTTCCGGGTAATCTCCGAAATGGTTAAACCGGTTTTGATGGGACTTTTTCTGGTGTATAGCTGATTTTGCAAGAAATATCATAGACTTCTTTGCTTTTAGCTAAGTAATTTGGGTTCCGCACAAAAAAACTACCCTCAAAATTTAACCAAAGGGACTGAAGTCGCGGGTTACAGTTTGTCTCTATATAAAATTCTTGATTTTTATGGAAAGATTAGTAACAGTGGCTTTCCTTTGATTGAAATACAATTACAACCACTTTTTGATAACAAAAAATTACCCGATCGAGTTTGTTGCGGGCTCTTCTCAGTGCAGGACTCGAGGAACCCTTGTAAACTTAGCTTTTAAGTCATAAATTTTATTACTGAATTATAAAATGATTAAAACAAATAATATTATTCGTATATGTTCATAAGTGCTTATAAAAAAGTCTATTTGAAGAAATGATTTTGACTTTGACTTTTAAGAGTCATTTTACTTTATATAAAATGGCCAAAAGCGTGACAAGACACGTATATATAGAAGAGTTCCGTATCTGATACGCTATAAACGTATTTGTTAAATAACTTCAAAAGTTTTTATCCGATTTCGTTCAGAATAATTTTTCTAATGAGTTTTTGGCATGTTCTGATCATTTGTATTCAAAGCCACACATTGACAGTCCGCCAACTTTCCATTGGCCTTTGTTTATCAATGAGCAACATGCTTTAATGATCGCAGTTTCACCATTAAAAACGGTTTCTAATCGAACGGTTAAATTTTACGACGTTGACTTTATCGTGTAAGAATTGCTGTTCGTAACTCAATATCGTTGCAGTTTCTATTACAGTATCTAACAGGACCTAAGCGATATTCTACACCGAGTCTATTTTCGATAGACATTGCAAGCGGCAATTTACGTAATTACGCCCAGCCTTCAATATAAAATCTGCTTGTAATTCTATATTGATCTCCTTGAGTTCGCGGAACAGAGTAAACACTTATTATTATAACTATACACTAAATATATATTTTTATATGTACTTATACATATGAAATGTGTTTTTTGTACGCAAATTTTGCCGCGCATTTGTTATTTCGCCCTCGGCCATGCTCGTTAAAAGTTAATTACACGAGTTATTTCGACATGTCTAGCTCCATTTAATTCGTGATTTCAAGGACATTTTAATGACCTCCACGTTGCATGTAAGGTAGTATTTAAGTCGGTACGACTTGTAATGGGGCTATAATAATATCATTTGTAAGATTTATATTTCCTTCCATTTTAATTAAGTGACCTAATGTTCATGTTACTAGAAAACGAGTAATTGTTATAATAATAATACCGTTTATGAGCATATTGAATATGCATATGACTAAGGTTTCAAATAAGTTAGAAATAGTAAATTCATACTTTAAAGTCTATAGCTTTTGGTTATGGCACGTGTTGAAATATACATCACGATAAATTTTGTAACCGATTAAATTTGGTACGGTGATAGTTTATAGTTAGAATACATCCGCTAAGAAAGGTTTTTTAGATAGGACCAGATTAAGGAGGTCTATGGGCTCTGGCAAATTTATGCGGACGAAGTCACAGGATACAGCTAGTTATGTATATAGTTTTGACCAAACACAATTGGCAAAATTACCATAGATTTTATGAATTTGGCACACACATGTCCACAACGTGTATAGCGAGATGCTAAAAGATATATGAATTAATCCAAAAATCTTGTTGATATCATAGTTGTTGTGAGATGAGTAGATTTCGCAAGAAGCTTAACAAGCCCACATTCACACTAGAGCTTTTTTACCGCGCGTTAAAAAAGCGTTCAAATAGAACATATGAACTGACTGAACGCCAACGCATCTGCTTGCCTCCTGGTCGTGCAGATGACCTAGATGACCTTGAGTGTCAGTAGACTCTTAGCTGCCTGCTTGTTTGCCTTAAAAAAAACTCCCAAGTTCGTGTACACACGAGCGCTTTTATAACGCAACGCTTTATTGTCGAATAATGTTCTAATTTCAACGCTATATATATACTTATACGCTATGTTTTTGCATCAACGACGCTAGAAAAGCGCCAACGCCGTGAATAACGCAACGTTTTTTTAACTCTCGTGTTAATGACGGCTAAATTTACGTAACGGAAACTGTTGCACAAAACGCCTCACATTCACTGCGAGATCACGCTGCGGTTTGGTAATGACTTAAATTATTAAAAAATGTAATATTTCCCAATTTGGAGCACAGGAACACAGGTGGGCACCCGCAGGACCGAGTCGTGACTTACCTCTGGACCATTGTCAGGGTAATACTTGAAATAATATGAAATATGGCTTAAATGACGGCATACATTGTAAGATGAATTGCCAATTAGGACCAATCTGTTCTGCCACGCAATACTTAAGTGAAAGACAGTGCACGATGAACGGGGCGATTACTCAGATGCTTTTTTTGTACGCAAATTAAGTACTTTACTTGAGGAAGCCGTCATAGTGCAACCCGCAAGTTCGTTAGAAGTTGTAAACACAAAAAAGAATATATGTGTAGCTGCCGCTACATAACGAGATGGAAATGATATCGAGTGGAAAAGGTTACACCAAAAGCAAACTAGATGGCGCTGTACGGATGACGACGTTCGCAATACAAACACTGAAAATCTCCATACAAACTAACTCACGCTAGCGAAGTTTCTACTTACGATTACTATATATTGACCTTCCGACGAACAACTGTCTTCGAGATCTTCCTTTGCGGTGGTTGAGCATATCGACCATCGCTCCCACCTTTCATTCCTTGCCGAAACCTTCCACCTTGGTGTTCCTTTCCTTATAATATAATAATCACTAATAATGGCAACCACAAACGTGGAATCACATGTGAATAAATTTAAATTTGAGGTAAATATTCGAAAGTGGTGCTCCGCCTACAATCGGGATAATCTTTGGTTTTAATATTCTTTATGAATAAAAAAAACATCATAAGAAGCATAACATTTTTAACGGCTAAAAAACGCCAGACATCCTCAAATGAAACTTAACTCAGTTACGGTTAGTAAACCTATCTTTTAACTGAAAAGAAAGAAATTCTCGGGCTAATTTAATCTTCGGGCTAAAGGGAACGTTAGACATACCGAAAAAGTATTCCGAATATTCTTTTTAATAAAAAAAAATAATTTTTGGTTTTTATATTTTTATGAATAATAAAGCCTCATTGGAAGCAATATTATAAAAAAAATCTTGGGCTAATTTTCGGCTTTTTATATTCTTTTTGAATAAAAAACATCATAGGAAGTAATATCATGATGGCGCCTAACATTTTTAACGACAAAAAAAGACAGGCAAACTCAAATAAAACTCAACTCAGTTACGGATAGGTTTACTGGTTTCATTTAGGTTTGTGTGCCGTTTTTTTAAAAGAAAAACTTCTAGAAATTGTTTCTTTTTGGTCATGCGCCTTCATAATACTATTTAACCAATAATATTTTTTCATGCTGGACACTCATTAAAAAATATCCCATTTATACGTGTAGCCCCGCTTCCGAATAATAACCAAATTTGAAAAAATGCTTTTATCTGTTACCTTACTTCCATGTGAGTTTCTATATGTAGACTATTTATCGCATTATCACTCTGAAGTCAGTTTCCGGCTCCAAAAATAGCCCTCATTAAAGTTAGAATACCATCAAAAATAAAAGAAATTAATTGTAAAGGAACGTATTTTATTAGAAAATATATTTTTCATAACAACATAGTTAATAACCTAAACTACAAACTATTATGAGTATTTCTACTTACGTCTATACATATAAATAAAATTGAAGGGTCTATTTATAACGCCTAAATAATTTTTTACATACCCATAGCAACGACAGCTTTAGCAAAAACGCGAGCTAAAACTCGCGACACCGACAAAACTGTTTTAACCCGATAAAACTGTCTTAACTCGCTAAAACAGTTCCGAATCGGCTGGACTGACTTGGACTGAACTTTCACTGGTAGATAGCCGACTTTACAAGGAAAAAATAGGCTACTTTTCCTATAGCTAAGTAAGTAGAGTTCCACAAAAACATAAAAACGCTCAAATTTTAACAAAATCACTGAATCCACGCCGGTGAAGTTGCTGCACGCGGGTTATAACTAGTCTTATATGCAACTGTGCACTAAACTAAAGTAATGCATTCGGATATGTCTACTGGACCATCCAGATGGTCGTGATGAGCATCCAGGTCCTGCTGGGCGGGGTGTAACTTCTTTTCCTCCAATACCACCACCTCGCTGCGCACGAGCACGACAACATAAATCTGCAATGCTATTTAAAAGAAACAGGCGTTAATACAATCTAATGTATTACATACTAGTTGTGCCCGCTACTTTGTCCGCGTAAAATTAGGTAATAAAATAGATTCAATTTTAGCGTAATGATACACAGCCTATAACATTCCTGGACAAATGGGTTATCTACACTGAAAGAATTTTTCAAATCGGAGCGGTAGTTCCTGAGATTAGCGCGTCCAAGCATACAAAAAACTCTTCAGCTTTATATACTAGCATAGATAAATTAGGAGTCATCCATAAATTACGTCACACGTTAAGGGGAAAGTGATCACGAAAATGTGACAATTGTGTGACAACGGGTAGGAGGGGGTCAAAAGCCTTTTGAGGTCACGTTTGAAAAATTAGAAATATAAAAAAAAATTGAAAAAAAGAATTAAAACTTTTGTTTGAATTTTTTTAATGAATGCATAAAATTAAAAAATATGTCACGTCAAACCTACGGAGGGGGTTTAGAAAATGTGCCAACCTGTAACAAGGACGGGGTTGTTAAAAATCGTAAAATTCTTCGACATTGTAATGAATAAACAATAAGCTCTGAAAGTCTTAAATGGTAAAAAAAAATTATTTTACCTTACAAATTAGAATCCTAGATTATGCCTGATGAACATAGGCGATAGACTATTTCGAAAAAAAGTTAAGGATCCGTATGAAAGCATCGACAATGAATCCTTATAAAATAATCGTGTGATCCAGGGCGGGTGAGTGAAATATAAAACTGGAGAGTCAATTAACTTAAATACATAGTCTTTTATCTTTTACCAAAACCCAAACAGTAAGAAAACATTACGTAATTTAATAAACTTTTTCAGTTAACATTTATGTTTGTTAAAGCAAGCGGTTCGTAAGCTGAACCGTGACAAGCCACCGAAACAGGAGACCGAGACGGGAGACCGAGACGGGAGACCGAGACGTGAGACCGAGACAGGAGACCGAGGGAGGCGACTGAGACAGGTGACGGAGACACTCACTAGTCATACGGCAATGTATGAACACCATTTAGCGAGTGAGACACCTTTCATACATAGTGTCGCGATCTCTGGCGAATTTATATAAGTGCATTAAAAACTACATATATATATATATACTTAATTTTTAAAATCATCATTATTTCGGTTTGATGATGGAAAATTTTGTTCCACTACATGTGCAAGCGACACGAAAACCATTTAACCACCTTCAATGATAGAGCTGAAGATGAAGAAGAATTTCAAAATCTTACCTATAACAAAGAGAGCGATGACAGCTTCCACGTACATTTCCTTCGTGACCAAAAACGAGGTTGGTACCAAAGCTGCTAGTGTCGTTACTATGGCGTAATAGTTGTATAGTCGCAACATCGCTATGTCTTTCTGAAATAAAGTCAATGTTAGTATAACCAAGGACTGGAGGACAATAAAGGGGCTCAGGAACTCAAAGTT
Organism: Charaxes varanes; assembly: GCA_024363005.1. Taxonomy (NCBI): domain Eukaryota; kingdom Metazoa; phylum Arthropoda; class Insecta; order Lepidoptera; family Nymphalidae; genus Charaxes; species Charaxes varanes. Next base: position 2,820 of record JANCMC010008343.1, on the reverse strand, counting down.
GTTTTACGCCTGAACAGATTTTGATAAAATTCTTCGAGAAGTACTTCCTTGAAATTAAATCGCGTATACTACTAGCCGCTACACACGTTTTAATAAATCGTTGCCAAAAAACTGATGATAATGATGTACAGTTTTCTCGCAACAATTTATACGTATCTATAAATCGTTATCGAAGTAATAAAATGTAAATGTTTGCTGTACCTCTAGAACTATTGCAAACATGCACATTTTATTACTTAACTCGATTTAAATTCGTTAAATTAGATTTTATTGAAATTTCTTTAGAGATAAGTATGTTTGATGAAAATCGAGAATAAAAAAAGGTGAAATCATAAACAACTTGTATAAAAAATTAATTCTATATGTAAAGTGCGAATAAGAAAGTAAAAACGGACATGATTAAGTAAGAACAGGTCTAGCACTATTTTCTGTTATTTTAAACTTTTTTAAATATACCTAAGTATACTGGGTTAAAGCCTAATTATTTCGATTTACATTACTGACTAATAGAGCTTGGTCTAGACGTAGTTACCACGAAAAATAAAGTTAAAGTTTAGGACTTGTCAAAAACTAGCTTAGTCCGGGAATTCGTCCGCGCAATATTAGGTAAAAAATGAAATTCAATATTAACGCGATCAGCGTATAGCCTTCCTCGATAAATGAGCTATATAATACTGAAAGAATTTTTCATATCGAATCAGTTGTTCCTGAGATTAGACCGTTCAAACAAACAAAAAACTCTTCAGCTTTATATGTTAATAAATAATATATAAATAAAACTGTAGGATCTGTTTGTAAAATCGAAGTTACTTTTTTTAATAATTGTATATGACTATATACGATACTACAACAAAAATGCAAATAAAAAAAGTCCGTCTACTTGTTCCGGGTAATCTCCGAAACGGTTGAACCGATTTCGACGCAACTTTCACTGGTAGATAGCTGATGTGACAAGGAATGACAGCCTACTTTGTTTTACCTCAATAATTAGAATTCCGCACAAAAAAATAAACAACCCAACAGTTAGTTATAATACAAAATTAATAGTATACGCAAGCAAATCTTCCATGCATAAAATCATGTGTCATTGCTAAATCCTTTACAATGAATCACTTTGCGGAATTTCCTGTCTATCTATCTATTTGTAAAGATACATTAAAGTGCCCTCAGAGAAAATTGTGGAAATATTAATAAACTGAAAGAAATATAAAAACTTTGGCAATTAAAACGTTCACTCGATGGAAGTTATAAATCTTTATAAACATTATATAATAATCCACTACTAATACATCATAGAACAACGTTTTAAATGTTTTATTGTTTATTGAAATTGAAGTTTTATTTTACCATGTCAAATATCTGTATTGTTAGAATGCATCTATGCGCAAAACAATGACGTAATAGCAAAGCGGTGAGAAGGGGGTACAAAAATTATAGAGATATAACTTTCTAGAATTAGCGTGCCCCCCAAAAAAGAAGTGTCTAAACAGATCTGCATGCGAGTAAGAAATAGTTAATAATAGATTTTAATCAAATATTCGTATTCTTGAAATTTCAAACGTATTCCCTTTCCCCTCAAACTATTTTAAACCTTGTTATCGTTTCAGTCAGTCATTAGAATTTTTTTGACGTGAATTTGACGGTTTTTATTTTAGTTTCTACTAACAGCTGAATGATGTTATGGAAAATAATCAATGCACATTGATGTGTCCTTAATAAAAAACACAGAAAAAAAGTTTCGTGCACTCGTGAATTTTTTTTATAATTTAATCAGGCAACCCTACACATGCGGAGGTAAAATCCCTACGAACGATTTAACTTGCAAAACTGTTTCCACACCTAGGTCACATTTACCTACAAGGTGGGTAGGTAGACTAATCTGCCTATATAGGTAAAGCCTAGACGTATGTACCTATGAATAGACACTAATATATAAAGCTGAAGAGTTTATTTGTTTGTTTGCTTGAACGCGATAATCTCAGGAACTACTTAGATCGCAAGATGTTTCGTCAGTAAACAGTAGATCATGGGTTCAATCAGATTGATAACCCCTGGCCTATAATAATAAAAAAAGAATATTTTGCTTATTTTTAAGTTTTTGTATTATTACATTGTGTTTCGGTTTAAATTGCAATTAATATTTTACAAATATTATTTTCTAAATAAAGCTATCTTTTTGTCTTGTTTCTTTTCATATGCAATGTAAGTATATTGACGTGCAGTGGACATAACGTATTGAATATTACAAATATAAATGAACGATTTGTTAACATGTCATGAGTCCGTCTGTTGTACCGTCGTCCATGAATGCTGTACTCTGAATTGCCGCAATTAAAGATATCTGTAGATGTCTGATTGTGTTTACAACGCCACTGTATTACAACCTGATATATTCTAGACTAGCTGATATCCGCGACTCTGATCGCACAATTAACTTCTTTTTTAATTATTTTTATAAAATCTTTTGTTCCTTGTGCTTTGGAATGACTTCATAAGACTTGATTCCTATTACCCTTTGAATTAAGTTTAAAAGCTTGATATGCAAGGAGGGGATTCGATATCAGCCAGGCGGGGTCGATGTGTGAAATCAGTACCTCATACATTTCAATCTATCCTTCAATTTAAGCTACCAAAAGAATAAAATACTCTGTAAGTATTTTTAATAAATAGTCACACCGACAATACAATATAGAAACATTATTGAAGATAAAACGTCCAGTTTTACTACATGTATCCGATTAAGGTGTAATTCAATATAACAAATTAAAATGAAATTTATCGAATTATTCTAAGGTGTCAAGATATTAAAAATGTATGCAT
>JANCMC010008329.1:0-126802 GCA_024363005.1 Charaxes varanes | reverse complement strand
ATAGGTAACAGCCGCCTGTTATACCCGATTAATGTCATTTTGATATTAGTCGTAAGGTTGTAGAGATTGTGGGGGTTCCGAGGATGGCGTCAGATGGCAATCGGTCATCTTAAATGGCCCCACAGCTACATCCTCTGCAATCTAAGCGCTACTAGACCGGGACAACGCTAGGAAGAAGAATGGGAACCTTTAAAGAAGCAACCGTGAAATTTTACTTCTTAAACGAATTTCTAACAACGAACAAGAGCTTGTGTTCCATAAATATATGACCGTAAAAAACTACCAAACAAGCAGCTCAAACGGCAAACAAACGAGCTATATAACGGTCAAACGCACAAATAGATCACGATTTGCTTAAAAAAAAACCACGCATTTCTCACTAATAAGAACAACTGACTGCAAAAAGCGTCCGCGCATGGATAGCTGGCTCTGGGAACAGGGTATAAACTCCGCTTAGACGCCATTATGCCAAATTTGGTTTGACTTCATTCACGACTGTCATACCGGAGTCATCAACCCATCTAGAAATATATACGATCGATTATTACTCTATTCAATTCGTCTTTAGACAAAAGCTAAACAAACAATATACCGACAACATGATGTATTTTATTGTATTTTAATTAATTCGACGAAAATTTTATTTATTAATGAATTTAGTAACATAACGTTTTAAGAACTTTGTACGCCTACCCAAGCAGGTTATAGTGTGATTAAAAATTTGTCCTCAGATTATAAGACCACTGTATCAAGTAAATTTTACTGAGTAGGTTTCCTTTTAGGTATATTGCACTGCATAACATCTTGAATATTCGGTAATAAATTATAAGGAAAATGTAATATTGATGGCGCAGCGCTGGTTGAATAAAGACAACTCAATCAATCATATGTTGTCACACTTCAGAACGTAGCTCGTTGTGGTGAAATTGCTTTCATAAGACTTTTTCGCGGCTGAAGATTTAACAATGTCCTTTACGTAGTTCACAATTTGCCGTAATTGGTGCAGAGAGTTTTTCTTAACGAGACCATAGACGATGGAAATCTATTTTCTTTTACTATAATAATACCGGCAGCTATATTCCACTACAGGACATCTCGCCAGGTTTCTAAAAATCATTAAGGGTTGGTGTCTGAGATCGCTACAAGCGATAAGACCGCCCTTCATACAACTATGTTGTGTTATAATTTATAGCGTTGATTACTTCTTTTTGTGTGTGCAATGAGGTATGAGGTTTATAATATAGATTAATAAATAAATAACATCTATAGCAATTAATACTACTGTGTAATATTATATGGTGATACGCGGCCGATATTAGATCCTCTAACGTTTAATCAATTTATAGCCGCTACACACGTATCGATAAATCGTTGCGATAAAACTGTGCAGTTTAAACTGCGCAGTTTTATCGATAGCTGTGTATAAAAACTCGTTATCGATTGCACAGTTTTATTGTTTGAATATCGATCGTTCGATTTAATCAAATAGTTTATTCGCAACGATTTATCGATACGTGTGTATCGGCTATTACTATTGTAACAATAAAACTAACTAAAATTATGTTCATATGAAGTACCTGAGCTAACTACATGCACGGAACATCTCACCTGCCCTGGGGTCCAACGTAACTTCCGTTCTTGCTAATGAACGAGGAAAGTTTATCAAATTAAAGCTATTTTTTTCTATGAGGATATTGTGCTCCCACTAAAGTGGCCACAAATAAGGCATTAGGCCAATTAAATTGATGAGCGAGCGAGAGGGACTTATCGCATATCGTAATTGCATCAGAAGAGATCGCAGGATTCATCAAATGTATGCATTTATGTATATTTGATATTTTTGAAGGCTCTACGTCCGTTTTTTATGAATTCAAATAGTCATGATTCTAAACTTGCTGCAGTGCCTCTATGATGACAACGGGATCTAGGAAATAAAATCTTCAATTCTTTCTTTTTTTATTTGTATTCAATGTGAGGATTGGTAAATCAGACCCATTAATATTTTTTTTGATTTTATAAGAGTGTTTATTATTATTTCTTATTTTAATTACATGTATTGTTTTAGTCTTGTTCGTTCTAACACAACGTGTAGTTAAGGTAAATCAAGCAACGTTTCCACGTGTGGGTTTCATTAAATATAACGTAACAAAAAAATTATGAACGCGTTTTATTTTTTTAATCCCTTCTTTGTTGTAAGAGCCTAAAGTTACTCGTTATTCATGACAGAGTTTCAAGTTTCGCCCACGTTTTGAGACAAGTTGCTTGATTATCCTTGGCCGAGCCTTTAATGGCAACTGGAGGTAATTGATTTTAATTTATGTCCGGCATCTAAATGTTTGTGTTTGCTTTCGAAAGCGGTCAATTGGGATTACTAGAAACTCTGTTCATGATCAAACAAGACAAAGTCAAAATTTCTTATAACAAGTTATAATTTTTTTACTGGTAGCATCTTATCGCTAAATAAGTAAAAAGGTTAAAGTTCGTAAGTGTATTTTGTGAGGGGAACGATCACCCATCTTACGCTCGTCGAAAGCAAGGTACGCGTACCGCGGTCCGTGTTGTGTACTCACGTCCGGACCACACCGCAAATAATAAAAAACCTTCATGTTCAACAAATAAAAATGTTAATAATTAAAACATATACAGACTAAATCTTAGCGAAATTTATGATTTCTTTCCAAAATAATTAGTGGCTCGTAGGATATTTATTGAAAAACATACAAAGATGCTGTTTTATTTCGTTTATTTTTAATATGTCAATCCGCTCTTCACAAGCAGAGGAAACATTATATAAAATTATATTACGTTTATGTTGAAACGGAAGCACATTGGAACAAAGCCGCTCTGGTCGACTATGCGGAACTCTGCTGCCATTACTCTGTTCTGAAATTAAAAGAAAAATATAAGTCTATGGTACATCTTTTTAACGCGGCTTTCTCAGTATTTAAAAACGTATTGTGGATAGCAGTCCAAGAGTTTTAATTTTTTGTGCGGAATCCTTATTATTTCGCTAAAACGTTAAATTCAGAGAGCCTAGCATAAACATTTCTCGACAGTTTATTTACTTTTACGTTCTAAACCTAATGTCAAATGAGAGACAGAGAGAATGTCTTTGTATTCCACGAATTCACCGTGCGGGGAAACAGTGCCCGGTACTTGCGACACGGGTGTAGGTTTAAGAGAACTCTTTAAAGTACCGTTTGAGTACCTTTACTGTATACTGAAAATGGAATTCGCACGTATCGAATCCTCAACGTTACGGCCATGTAAGTCGTTAGGTGGGTTGAGACCAAACGAATAGAGAGTTAGAGCTATCACAAGTATTTTGTCAACATTTGTCAGCGGCAACTGGTTGTACCGTAATTATATGATTCTCTGTATGCATGTAACATTACTATGTATTGCTTGTTTTAACTTTTGTTCACGCTATAGTGCTGCGGGTTTGGATCAAATATCAGTCAAAATGATAAAACTCACATTGCCTTATTCTTTAGATGCTTTGACTCATATCGTAAATACATCTCTTCGTAGTGGACTCTTTCCAACTTCTTGGAAAATCTCATTAATCAAGCCGCTACCAAAAAAAGGTAAATGTGATACTATTAAGGACCTTAGGCCAGTTGGATTATTATCGATTTTATCTAAAATTGTAGAAAAAGTAGTGTTCAATCAAATGAACTGCTACTTGGAAAAATCCCAGATTCTTCCACAACAACAATCCGGCTTCCGTAAGCAACACAGTACAACCACGGCTTTGTTGCATATTGTAGATGAGATTTTAACAGCATCTAATAATAGATGTGCGTCCATTCTAGTACTTTTAGATTACAGTCGCGCTTTTGATTGCCTCAATCACGAACTTTTAATTAAGAAATTAAGACATTACGGATGCGGTACTACTGTTTGTAAATGGTTCACTAATTATTTTAAGGACCGACAGCAGATTGTCGAGTGTATGAATGAATATGGAAGAAGTGTCAGATCAAAACCACTTAATGTGGATCGTGGTGTTGTCCAAGGCTCCATATTAGGCCCGCTGCTTTTTTCTATCTACACAGCGGATTTGGTATCATGCATACAAACTTCTATAGTGCACATGTATGCGGACGATACGCAAATCCTAATGAAATTAGATGCATTTTCAAAGTCTAGCTGGAAGAATCAAGGGCTATTAGAGACTCCCGAAAGTTCTATCGAAGTGTTAACAGAAGCAGGAGACCATTTAAGCAAATACCTTCGATATGTATGGATCAGAAGGGATCTATCCAGTCTGATGAAAGAGCCTGCCTTTCAGAATGGAGGAGATATTTCGAAGAGCTCTTGAATGGTAAAAGACCAGAGAAACAAGTAGACCAACAACTCCTACATATGGAACCAGATGATGAAGTAGAGCCACCAGACGAAGATGAAGTCACGGATGCCATCAATAGGCTGAAGAATAATAAGGCCCCAGGGATTGATAGTCTTCCTGCCGAACTGTACAAGTGTGGTGGAAGTGAACTTATCAAGCTCCTCCATAACCTGCTAATTAGTATCTGGACAGAGGAGAACATGCCCACTGATTGGAAGAAAACGGTTATCTGTCCAATACACAAAAAGGGCGACCTATTAAAATGCTCTAATTATCGGGGTATTGCTTTACTCCCTTGCGCCTATAAAATCCTATCAAACATACTGTTCCAGAGACTTCTTCCGTTTGCAGAGCAAGAACTGGGCCAATACCAGTGCGGATTTAGACGGGGAAGGTCCACGATCGACCAGATTTTCTGCCTGAGGACAATCCTGGAAAGAGGTCGTGAGTATAATATCAAAACTCACCACCTCTTCGTCGATTTTAAATCAGCGTACGACACTATTGACCATGAAAAACTGTATGGAGCATTAAAGCAGTTTAGAATCCCGATAAAGCTTATAAGACTCATAAAGCTAACCATGGAAAATGTGAACTGTGTCGTGAAAATCCGTAACAGCACCTCAGAGGAAAAAAGAATTTAAGGTAAGTAATTATGCATATTGTGCGAAGCTTCAAACAGAAAATATTAGTCATAGTGACTATCGCTACTTGCTTAAGTCAAGAGAGTTCTGCATGGGACATTAAAGATGCTTTCAAAGGATTACATAGTAATTACACCAAAGCAGGATCATATCAAGATCAGGCAGCGGGATATTATTCAGGAGGAGGATTATCCATTAGAACGGAACGCACGAGGTTTAATCCTGTATCAATTACTCCTCCGGTGCTGACGATGGGTTGTAGCGGCATTGATAGCTATTTAGGCGGTATTTCTTTCATCAAGGCTAATGAAATGATGAAGCTAATGAAAAATATTGGCAAGCAAGCACCTGTATATGCGTTTTCTTTAGGTTTAAAAGTCTTTGCTCCTCAAATAGAAAATGCTTTGAAAGATTTAAGGAATCTTGCAACAAGTGCTGCTCAGTTTGCTCAGAGTGACTGTAAATTACTACAATCTCTTTTTGCTGCTGGAATGCCAAGAGACTCAGCACTTGAAGAAGCAGTATGTAAGGATATTAGAGGAGGCAATCAAGGTTTTGATTATTTTGGAGCTGGTAAGAAATGCGCTAGTGCTGCAGAGCGAAAAGCTGCAATTAGAGAAATAGAAAAAAAAGATCCAGAGCTTATGATCGGGAATTATAATCTATTTACCAAAGCCGCTGAAAAAGCAGGTATTCCGTTTGATATGAGAGATAGTTTAATGTCCATGACTGGTACTATTATTGTCAGAGAAAATAATGTCTTCTTTCTGGAATCATTGGTGAAAGACGAAAAAAACTGGTTATCGCAACTGAATGGCGGGTCACCCGCAACAATCAGATGCGGATGTCGAACGCTGCCGGCGCCTACACCAACGGGCACGGCGGCGACACGACGGGCCGACGGGGAACCGAGAACGTACCTCCGCCGCAGTTGCCTCAACCGCCACCACCTATCAACACCAGAATGACACAGCAGGTGAGGCAGGATCCATTCATATAGGTACTCGTCATGGGAACACTCTAATTATGCTCAGCCATGAGCAGGTCGTAGCTTAATCAGTGGCCGGCATCTGACTCGATCGTAAGTAAAGCAGTTCTCACCTCGGACCACGTGATAGATAGTTGACCAATTTTAACACTGGTTTTTTAAATATTCGGCCTCCTCCTTGTTTCGGAAGGTGTGAAAAACAACGGGTCCCGATTAATGGCACTGAGTGATATAAGTCCTGCGATTGTAGTGATTGTAGAGGTTTCGGGAATGATGTCAGACGGCAGTCGGTAATCTAAGGCTCGCCCCATATAATCACATTATCTGCAATTTAAGCGGACCCTGGTACTAGATCGGGATGACCGAAGATAGAAGAAGAAGCTTAAAGAACTGTTTCCGCTGCACGCGATGCAGCGTATCATGCCTTTGGCCGGTGACGTAGATAGCGACGAAACAAGAAACCATTCTCGGTATTACTTGTACTGGGGAAGACCTCTAAAACCTTTATCTCCCGTTAGCAGCTTCCCGCTTCAGGCGGCAGGTCACGCTCGGGAAGTACTCCGAGCGCCGCTTCTGTGATTCAGCAGCCAGCGATACACCTACAACGTCGGATGCATAATATTAAAGAGGTCCCCTTCCTTCCTATATCCTCATCCATCCTGTAACTGTATAAAGTTTTGTAGTACTTTGTTGACTTCAAGGACACAAATTTACAAACACTTTGAACTATCTGGCTCAGTTGCCTCGCGACGCTGCTCGGTCAGTCAGGGCACGGCTATTAATAAGCCTGGCCAGAATATTTGGCTTTTACTCTACTGCACATAGCATACGCTATGACCACGGTGAGCACTGACCGTGAGCGCAGTGAGCGCGTGGAGGGCGTGGTGGGCGGCGGCGCGCGAGTCGTGCGTGGGCGGGGGGAGACTGGCGAGGGCGCGCAGCACGCGCTCTATGCGCGTCACACGACGGAAGCAAACGTCGGCAGCGGATAGGGCACCGCTTCGTAGAGCTTCCAGCACTTCGGGCTCTTCGCCGTCCTCGCTGTCCGGACCCTCGTGTTCAGCGCTGGCCGTCACCTGCACCACAGAAAGTAGCCAAAATTATTATTATTTGAAGTAATCCCACCACAACGAATTCCCATGAGAATATGGGACAGTAAACCACTGCGTTACGTAACGCGTAACGGCGCCAGTCCGTCTGGCAGCTGCAGCAGCGGTAGGCTACAGGAGTAATAAAGCCAGCATACCTAAGTATTTGTGTTTTAAGGGACTAAATAGATATGCCAAGAGCGTGCCGAGAGACTCTTAAATAGAAAGGCTCCGTATCTGATACAGGATAAAGGTATTTATTAAATAACTTCAGATTTCGCTGAAAATAATTTTCCTAGCATGTCCTATCAACATGGAATTTATATATATGATGATCCAAGCAGGATGCCATACGCAATGATGATGATCATTGAAAATTTCAGGTCTCTACATCGAATAGTTTAGACAATCACTGTTAACATTTTTACTAGAATATTATACAACTAGAATATGTTTACGCTATATAATACTGGCTGAACTATTCATATAGCCTAAACTCCTAAAAGCAACACATCTGCTAGCCTCCTGGAGGATCAGATGTTCATGGGCGTCGGAAGTCACTTAGGTGAATCGCCTGTCCGTTTTCCCTTTGTAATTTAAAAAAAAACATTTAAAGTATTGTTAAACAATAGCAAGTGACACAAGTGCGCACAGAAGATTTTGGTTATCCCTGAAACAGTAGTGACGCAAGAGGAGGAAAGCGAGAATCATCAAAACAAGTGATACAAGAATATATATAGTAAGAGAAGAATGCCACTAGTATGTCACTGAAACTTAGATAATAGTACAGACGACCTAACCGGCTATTGTCCAATTACGTTAGTGTAATAAAAACTGCCAAATTCTGTCGGAATTATCAAACTGAAAAGAGCCTACAAGATTAGAAATATACGTCGGTGAACTATAGTGAAAAATCGTCTAAGAATATAAATGTACTATCCATTATTTTTCAATTGATAGAATGCTGAAGTAGCTAGTAGTAATAAATAAATATTAATTTTGAAGAAAATTCTTCTTCTCAATCTATCTATTATATAGATTATGAAAGAGATTGAAAAATGTCATATTTTTGAAATCTGCACTACTCAGAAAATATATTTTTGTTAAGCGTTCTAAAATCTCTACCACCACATCAGGACGTGGATAATTTCAATAGACCTCACCGAAAAGCAATGGCGACGTCGCCGGCTATGGATACCTGCGGTTGCCAAATGGAGAAGCCGTCGCCAAGTGAGTTACCTGTCCTAAATTTTAATATGAATTCTTTGGATACGTTGCCGGTGAAGTTGCCATGACATCTCGGTGGGGTAGGATTCTAAGTCATGCAACACCATTATTATGAAAAATATTTCAAAATATGGAACAGTCTTTAAGTCATTGTCAACTTTTTATAAATAACTTTTTATTCTATACCAAAAGTTGTGTTCCGTGTTAATATTTAATATGATGATTTGAATGTCTTTAAAATCAAAAAAGTGAACAATAAAGATGAGTGAACCAGCTTAAAAACTCCTACAAGAGTAATAACATTTCAAACTAAACATTGTGCATAAGTGTGTAAGCAATCAGATCTTTGATTTGTGTGATATGGACACAGCACAGTTTTCTATTGTTTAATTATATTAGATTAAATTGAACCCTTTCAAAGATCCTGCATGTTATTGTGGTAGAATGTAGAAGTTCCTTTTAAGTTGTATGTGAGAGGTGCAGCGGAAATAGATGTGAACGTTAGATGTATTATAATATTAATATATTGTTTGAGAAGTCCCGCATTCATTGTAAAGAGATAATACATTTTGTTATATTTTGGCACATTAAATGTACTTGTCTTGTTCTATTGTTCCAAACATTTAGGGGACTGATCACATTAGGACTAAAGATTTTAACTAACGATGTAAAGAATGACGAGTAAAGTATGATGATAAGAATTTATCTATTCAGATTAAGTTTATATATTTTTTATATATACACAATGTGTACACGCAGAAGTATTTGAGTCAACTGAAGTGTCTTCGTGCGTATGTATATTTTTTGTCATGTAAAACCTTTGTTTTCAGTATGTATTCTCTAGGCATAACCTGGAACTCGTACTTGAGGGCTCCGTGAAAATGTTGTTTTGTCCAATAGCAGGTGAACAATAGTTCAACTGTCCTCAAATTTGAGTTACGTTTGAGTATTAGATTATTATCTGCTTATTGTAACTGTGATAAGTGTCTTGTTACTTGAATAGAGACTATGTAAAGGAGTATCATATCTGTGTTGCAAAAATATTCCTCGAATTACGGAAATTAGGAGGCGCCACATCAGCATCATGGTTCATTATATTTTACCGGTTATTGTTGGTCAATTTATTGCTACCTTCATTACTTGCCGCGCCGTTCTGGCAGGTTATTGGTCAGTTAATCTTCTATTGCTACACACATACCATACCATTTGTCTACACCAACGCCATTTTGGACGGTTTTGGAACTCCTATCTAAGCTATAATGTTGGACACTTGTTCATCTTTTCTCCTCTCAGAGATGTTACTCCTTATTGTATTCTCTGTAGTCACTTGATAGCATTGCTCCTTTTTATGTTTCTCCACGATCTATACTACAAGTATAGATACAATATTCATGTGAAGCACAAATCATATACCTTAGTATTAAGTTAATTACTAAGTATATTTTTAATCGGTGTGATAATTACAAAAAGTTTCCTTTATTTTCAGCTCTCATTTTTATAGGGCAATTAATGCTTAATTTGTATAATAAGTATTAATTGTAATAGAAAATAATTAGAGATATTGAATTTTTGTTTTCTTTACGTTATTTCACCGATTATTATTCATAATGTTATGTTATTTAGTATCTTTCGCGCCATCTAAGACTGAGTTACCTGCTGGCACGGATATTCTTACACATATCTTTTGTGGTATCTGTTTAATTTCAAAATTTTGCCCACTACATAGCACCACGTCATTTGATTCACCATTGAGATTTATTTAACACAAACATATAATCTATGCAAAAAATATAATAATGTATAAAGTTTATTTTTGTGTTTTTCTTAAACTGCATTATACCATTAGAAATCCTTGACTCACTTTAAGATGTTCAGAGATAAATTATATGATATATACATATAAAGAATTCGCATATATACATTTTTGCATATAGATAGACCTACAACGAAAGAGATAAAAAATTATATAATACCACAGTACTGTAGTTACCTCATATTACAAGAAAAGGATTAAACAGAGTTATTATTTTTATTTTGCTTAAATATTCTTCAGGTAATCAATAAAATTACAGGTGTGTTGCTAAAAATTGTTATACATTTTATTTTACGATACGAAAGTTTGTAACCCCCAGTGCTGGGGCATAGGGCAGAATTTTATAAAGATTAACAAATTTTAAATGGACTCACGACATGTTACTCTACTTGTTGATAAACTTACATTTTGACCTCTCATTATACTTGTAACAAATCAAAACGTCTGTCAGATTACCTGAGAGATAGAAAGTTGAGGAGAGAATATCAGATAATTTATCAGAAAGCAAAGAAACTAGCCCTTAAATAGGAGCGCTATACCTTGATAAGAGACTTTTATAGTGATAACTAACCATTTATATATACATAGCTGTGAGTTTGTTCCACATTGTAATGGTCATGTCGTGGAGACTATAATAGGGAGTAACATCTCTGTATATTAAATATGTCCGTCGCAATGCGAAGATAAGGGTGGCGCCACATTAGCGTATTGGTTAATATTTAAGCATTAATATTGGTCAATTCATTTACTATTACTACATTCATACCATACTGTTTGTTTACACCAGCGCCATTCTGGAAGCTTTTTGAAGGTTATTTACGTATAATGGACTCTTTTTCAACCTTTTCTCATAAGAGATGTTACTCCTTAATATAATCTCTACGGGTCATGTGAAGTGATCTCCCGTGTGACTGCCAAAATAGTGGAATTTACATTTTGAGGCTCCCTAACCCTAAATTACTTGGAAAAGGACTAATTAATTTATATTTTTGTTTTTACGATTCTAAATTAAAAATATAAAATGTGTTAATTAACTGTCAACTAAAACTGTTTTACAAGTGAAATTTAAATGGAGAATTAAATCAGTTTGAACCATTTTACCATTGGAAATCATTGCATCATCAGATGGAAATTGCATACATAAATAGAAAATGTCGTGTAATTTAATTTTTTTACATACACTTGCGAATGGTTACACTTTGATATGTCGTTCTGAATACTTTTCTGGACAATTTGCTATTTATTTCAATAGGTCGGGATTTTTGTGTTCGATTATATGTTACAGACGTATATTCTTATTGTATTATGTAAATCAGGTTAGGATTTTTTTGTAATCTTATCCAAGGGTTGATTAATCAATGTATTATTTTTTTACAAAGTTACACCTGGAACTGTTGATAGCGATTTACACAGTGGAAGACGTTTGGTATTTTACTTTCATATCAGCATATTATACAGGCTAGCTGGTGAGACACTTACGATACTCGGGGTGCTGATATTTATATCATCATATATGACGAAAAAAGTTAATATTAACTGTAAATATCAATTAACTACTACGTGAGATAAAGAGAAAGTTAAAGTGTACGGAACGCATGGACATACTAGCGGGGACGCACGATGATGGTCCATTTTTTCTTCACTGTAGTCTTGGCTTGGCTTTTATTTATTTGATAAGCATAACCTATAAAAGAAATAATTGAATAATTTAATTTATCGACGCGATATCAGTCATCAAATTTAATTCCGAATGATAGCCGTCATTAATTTTTTTTTTATAACTGACCAGTTTCTTTACACTGGAAAATGCATTTACGCACTAACGTTTTTGAATAAGCATATTAACCACAGAACGAAAGGGTGAACTTCAACTTTGGAAATATGGTCAAAAATTAAGTTCCTATTTTTATTACATTATACCGAGAATCTATTACCGAGTACCCTTAAGTATTCTAAGTGTCTCACCAGTCACCTCGTTATATTTGTATCATGAGTTCAATTGATTTGTTACTTGTCCAATGTTCCCGTTGTAGTCTGCTGCGTTTCCCAGGCTATATATTATATACGATAATAATATCTGTGGCGAGTTGAACCTGGTCCAGAGACCCCAGCACGAACATTACGAACCGTTCCGAGTCGAAGAGTCTACTTTGTAAATAATCATGCTGGGCCCTTAGCGTAACCTCATTAGTGTAAACGCGTGTTGCATTAGCATTGATTAAAGGCGTGACATGATAAAGACTTGCCTCCTGTGGGCCTAGCACGACCATTTTCATCCTAAATACAGTCGAATCGTCGACTTTGAACGGTTCGAAATGTTCGTGCTAGGGCCTAAAATTGGCTTAAGAGTGTAAAGAGAGGTACAAACGGAGACAGGGCTGTACCCAGCAATGGTAAAAAGGGTTGTGGATGATGATATATACGACATCTATAATAAGTCAGTTAATTATATAATATAAAACCAGCTAAATAATCTAACAGGTGACGTCTTGCTTGTCAGGACGAGGGAGGTGAATCCTAACACTATTTTAAAAACTAAGCAGTTTTGTGGTACACTTAACTGAAAAACTGTCACCCATGTTGAACACTACTGTGTTAAAGTACAAAATTATAGTTAAATTACTATTTGACTTCATATCTAACACACCCGTGCTACCTGTCAAAATAATAATTAAAAATATATATATATGAAAAACTAAGCGAGCAACCAAAAAGCTCAACTTCAATCTATTAATATACAGGGTGTATCTGACATCGTACCGGATACGCATCCCATGGGTTCAGTACATGATTCTAGACTCCCCAGGTCGCAGCCAGAGCAACTTAACTTAGCGATCGACTCAAATGCCGACCACTGATTAGGCCACGACCTCCTCCTCCTCAATTTTATAGGGTTTATTCCACATTATAGAAAAGCGCGTTGTACGATTATTCTTGAACAATACAAACGCGCTTATACGGCCTCGAATGCGCATAATATAATATTGTATACAATTATACATAATAGAAAAATATTATTGTATAACATAATAAAATTTCTATTATATCATTATAAATGACTCGTACGAAGTAAAAGCCAATACTCGATAGATAAAATATAGAAAGGAATATTTGCAGTTATAAATTGTGGCGTAGTATGGCGTAGCACTGAATGTAGGCCTGGTTGCTTACAATTATCACATTTCAATTAAAAGCAATACTAATAACACTGTTATACAATTTTTCTGACTAAAGGCTTTAACGGGACAGTTTTAATTAGAGGTAAGGCCACGTTTGCAGTCCTTTTGGTCTGCAGGCGAATTGGGCCGGCGCGTCCGGCGTGAAGTGGCGGCAATGCTATCACGTCAAATGATGGTATTGTTGCCGCGTTTCTTTCGCTTTGTGCGAATTCCCGATGGCTCAAACCCCTTCTTAAAGGCCGGCAACGCATCTGCAAGCCTCCTAGTGATGCAGATGTCGATGGCCGCCTCTAGTCACTTAGGTGAACCGCCTGCCCTTTTCACCTAAGTAACGTATAAATAAAGGATTTAAAATCATTCACCATGATTCTCGAAAGTGGGATCGTTGCTGGTCTTTGAGAGATTAATATACCCGTTATTTGAAGGTCTCCATTATTAAATGGAAGCTCACGAATTCGGTAGAGACATTTATTATTGAATATCCCAACAAGTTCACTTGCGAGCAAACTAAAAATATATTATTAGACATCTTATCTTCGCCGGTGGCAAAGAAACACACAGGTTACATGTATAAAATACTTTTAATAATGTATAAATAAATACAAATAGACATACTCATATAATATATACATACGTAACCCCCCTATAACACGGTAGGTTTATTCCACATTATAGGAAAACGCGTTGTAGGATTATTCTCGTACAACGTGCTTGTACGGTTCCGATTTCGCATATCTATCTTTCTACATCGTATTCCTCATTACTGCGCGTCGAGACCCCTTCCAATAATACAGGTTTTAACGATGTCCCACCATGTGTACCTGTCGGTTGCGATATGTATTCCAGCACATAATATTATATTATTATAACATTATATATTGTAGAATAATATTATTGCGTTGTAAGAACACTATGCTATAGGGGGAATTAAAGGGCAATGTACATATATATGATGTATTTAGCAGCACCCATTTATTGATTTGAGTCGGTTTAAATACCGAAAAAGAAATGACATAAGAGACTTCATTTTATATATGACTTTCTTTTATCTTTCACTTAATTAAAGAGTCTTTCGAATTTTAATCTCAGTCACTTTTGACACGTTGTTTATTAAAAGATATAGTCGAAGAGTAGAAGTTGGTTTGCCACGTTAAAGTCGAACGTCGCGTGCACGTTAATTTTACCCTTACTCAGTGTCCTAGGTAAGCGTATTCCACCCAAAAAAACAAACTATTAATAAAACCTATTGAAGTGGTCTACGTGACTAATACAGGCGTAAAGCGGGAACTATTTTGAACGAAATCGGACCACAACTTTTGAAGTTATTTAACAAATACGTTTATAGCGTATCAGATACGGAACCCTCTATATAAGCGTGTCTTGACACGCTCTTTGCCATTTTTCATACATCGTAGGAGAAACAAGAAAATATTGGCTTAAAGTATTAAAACTCATTAGTCATCAATATCGTTCGGCGATTTTTTCACGTCAAGTATTTGCAATCCGCGCACATTACACACAGCGAGGTATCCATGACCGCCCACAATTTATTCAGCTCGCATCTCGTCAGACATATTTGTTGAGGCTTCTTAATTAACCGCAGTATCATTACGGACTGTTTGCGCGCCGCAAACAGGGGAACGACTGCAATGTGATGCCGTGCGCCAACAGTTTGACTTGAGGACTTAAGGTCAAAGTCAAAATATAAACAGAGAAACGACTGAAATGGGATGTCGTACACCATCAGTTTGAATCAAGGATCTAGGCTATTCGAAGTCAAAACGGATACGGGGGAACGACTGCAACGAGATTCTGTGCGCCTTCACTCTGCCTTGACAACTTAAGATGGTCAAATCAAAGACAAAACTGGTCTGCCAGAAGGCGTTGCCGATTTTTGAGAAATAATGATGTTCTTTTATTGAAGATCCTGGCATTCGAGTCGATTGTTAGGTGAATCAGTTCCTACTGCGACAGGGTGATAGATGAATGATCAATTCCGCCACTGGTTTTCAAATCTCCGACCTTCTCCGTGCCTCGAAATTCACATAAAACAGTGGGTCTCGACTGTTGTTAACGAGTGATATTAGTCGTGAGATTGTAGAAATTATGGCGAATGACGTCCATGGTAATCAAAGCGTTTTGACGCTAAAATTAATTTGGATTTATAAAAAATTAAAGAGGGGAAAGTTTGTTTTTCGTTGAAATATTAATAATTAAAGTTTAATCAACTGCAAGGCACAATATTAACTAGTTTCAGGAAAAAAGTCAACTAACCTATTGAAGTATACATATGTCACAGCCAACTAGCTTAATAAGCCGTTCAATCAAGACACCTTGCTTTTTTGACTAATCTATATAAATTTAATTTCATCTACAACTGCCAAAATTAATGCTGTAAACAGAGAAGGTGTAAAACGTAACAATGAAAACGAAATCAATAATCTAGCCATTGATGTTATAAGTGCATGTTACAATTATTTTAGTCTACAGGGGTGGATCTTCCTTTTTATCTGTCCAATGACTGGTTAGATCCACTATGGGTTTGAGACCCCAGAGCATCCTAGCTGCAATTGTCACTTCCCCAATACCATCCGTGACAAAAGTAAAACCTTAGCCCAACTTAGCCCAACTTAGCCCATCTTCGCCTACCTTCGCCCACCCTCCCCTATCTGTCCCTTTCCCCTGGGGAAGGGTCAGAGTTACACATTTATTTGTTCGTGTACCAAAACGCACACATTCACAAATTATCCTTCAATTCGTTATGTGACGATTTTTTCTACCTAGCGTTATCCTGATCTAATACAGGGATCCACTTAGATTGCAGAGACTCATTAATAAATATCACTCGTGTTAATCGTGAGTCTCGTGTCTCGTGTCACTCGTGACATTAATCGTATCCCAGTTTTACGTGCCTTCCGGAGGAGGTCAGAGATCAAATATAAGCCAGTGCGTGTAGGTGGTAACGGGTGTAACGGGTATGAAGTTCTCTGGTGGCAAAGGAACCTGTAGTTGCTTGCTCAGAATCTTAAAATTAAATTTGTTCTTTCACGCGTGATTTGTTCTATAACGTGTATAAGTTTTAGCAAACTCCTGTAATTGACATCGAATTGTTTTAAATTGTTGACAGCATTTTAACGGAAAAATAATTCTCGTATTATTTTGTTCTCTGGTACAGAGAAAAGTTGAGGGCACTAGGGGTCGAGGCAGATGGACCGACCAAATTAATACCTTACCTTACCCGATCACAAGAGTACACCAAGTGATCGGGTAGCCGAGAGGAATGACGAGCTATCGTTAAAAAAAATAACAGCTACTCTTAACAACGAGACCACGTGATGATCACGAGCACTCTACCAAGAGTGCATCGGAGAAGAAGAAGTAGAGGTAGGGCGTAAGTAGATTTCTCATTCCTAGTATATATTAAAGATAAAACTGCTTAGAGTTGAGTCGCTCCAGCGTTATACTTGTTGCGTTATACTGTTACAGCGTTGTAAGTGAACATGCAAATATATTAAACTCATTTTTGTAAGAGCTACTTTTAAAAGAGTGGTTCACGAGAGTCTTGCTGATTCTTCTCGTTCACCTTTTCCGAATTAGTGGTTTAAAATATCCGACGATTGAAAGGAGCTTGTAAAAGTCTACTTGAACAAATATTTTGATTCTATTTGAAATATCACTACCCTGTAGAAAGTTTCAAGTTCTGCTCATCAGTATAGATGCCAAAATTATTTCAGCATAGAGTCAGTAATGTGCATGTATTACTTAACACTACAAGTTACAGGTGAAATCGTAACACACACAAGCTTTTAAAAAAGCTTAACAGAGCTTAGGACTTGTAACGAATATAATAAGCATATCCCATCAACGGGCCTTATATCGTTTCTTAAGGCGTAAACTCCAAAAACTCACAATTTTATGTTTTTGAAAACTATAGAACTATTTGGCCGCACATAACATAAATGTGGGGATTACTTATCTACCCTCAGATACTGGGAACGACCACGCGGGACGGATTTACGGGACGACCCGCACCCGTGACCCCGTAACTCTGGACCTGGTGAGGAAATCTCGTGATATGGATCACGATATATGGAGAATTTTCTTGGTACACTGTTGACAGTTATGCTCTTACCTTGTCGATGTAATTGTAACCTACAAGTGTGGTTTTTCTTTCTGTTACTTTGATTTGTACCTTACAGTAACATCTCTATTTTATCTCTGTGATAAATCGAGTTAGTGTAGCCCCTAGTCTCCTTTTGAATTTGATAATATTACATACTTGTAAAATAATTATACGCCGGTCATACAATGTCAAACTGTCGTTTGTTATTTACAGGTGCGTCACAGAATCTTTTTCGCTGTGACAATTTTCATTTTTGGGAAATAAAATTCCGCCAGTGCCAGTAAACAATATTCGCATATCACGGGAATGTGTAGCGTATTCCGAATATTTGCGAATCGCAGCTCGAGTCACAATGGATGAGAAATAATGGAAAGTTCACAGCTCGCTGCGCCACGTAGTTATGGAAACCAGGCGATCTCCTATAACATGTTGCCTTCCTGGTATTGACAGCGGCAGAATTACGTTCTGATATTCTTTGTTTTAGTTAGGGGCTCGCGGCTTTCGAGATTTCATGATAGGTGACCTTTCTTTTTTATTTGTATTATATTACAAGATAGCCGTTATGTGAGGTAATGCGTATTATTTTCTTTCAGGTACTTCCTATATCAGACACACCAATGGTGGAGGAAATATTTATGTATGTGGCTGAAAAGCATACTGGAAAAGTACAAGGCTATGCACTCAAATACAACGGACGGGTATGTACACGAGTTTGCTTATATAATTGTCAGCTTAGTGGCAAAGTGTATGGGTCAGTTTTAATTTTTACATATACCAGCGACCCGCCTAGTTTCGCACTACAGACGTACATGTGTTATAACATATAAACCTTCCACTTGAATCACTCTGTTTATTAATGAAAACCGTATTAGAGTCAGTTGGATAGTTTAAAACATCCAGGAGTGCAAGAACGAAAGCGACACTTTTTTAACACTTTGTTGAACCAAGACCAGAATTTGTCAGCAACATTGGTAATGGCAGCCGGGGTCAAGTAAAGGAATCCTTCGCTCATTGACATCTCTCCTACCATTTTTTTTTTATGTTACAAGGAGCAAACGCAGCAGGCAGTCAAGTGCCTACTGACGCCCATGGACATCTGCACCACCAAGAGACAAACAGATGCCTTGCCGGCCTTTTAATGACGAGTCTAGGCCACCGGGAAGTCGCACAAACCGAATGAAACACGACAACAGTACCATCATTTGACGTGACAACATTGCCGCCACTTCCCGCCGATCTTGTGTAAGAAAGAGGTACTGGTACCCGGACGCGCCGGCCCAATTCAGCTACAAACATCGCGCTACCTCTAATTAAAACCTTAAGTCTTTGGTGACAGTATCACTATTTTTAAGAATAAAATTAGAAAATATTACTATAACACTCTTCTAATATCACAAAGTGACATTAATCGGGTCCCACTGTTTTACGTGACTTCCGAAACACGGAGGAGGTCGAATATCGAATATAAACCAGTGCTAGAATGGGTCTCCCATCTATCACCCGGTCGCAGCCAGGACAACTTAACTTAGAGATCGGCTCAAATGCCGACCACTGATTAGGCCACGACCTCCTCCATCTCTTAGTTTTTAGTATAGAAATAAAATGTTATTTATTTTACAGAGGTATTAGTTTTTATTTTTTGTATAAAGAATGACGTTACCTAACTCGCATATCATATCTTGATATCATCTATTTCTGGTGCATCTTAGAAGCGCGAACGACCGGCCGGCCGTGACCCGCCACGAGACCTTGAGCCAACAAAGCCAATCACTCCCACTCTACCTACTTCTACTAACTCAATATATTTAGTTTTATTCTACACTATGTGGAACGTACTTGTATAAGATCTGAGTAAATATTCTCTTATATTAAACCCTCATACGCACAAGAGCTTTTTACCGCGCGTTAAAAAAGCGTTCTAATATAACATATGAACTTCCAAGTTTGTGTTCACACGGCAGCGCTTTAATAACGCGACGCTTTTTTATCTAGCAATAGTTACAACGCTATATATAAACATATACGCTATATTTTTGTACGGCACGCTAAAAAACGCCAACGCCGAGATATAACGCAACGCTTTTTTAACTCTCGTGCGAATGAGGGTTAAACTGTATAGATTTCTTTTCTATTTTTGCTTTATAGACTACTGTGGTGACAAGTCAAGTGTGATCGATGGTACGAAGATGGTGATGATTTAAATATATTTTCTTCCAACTACGCAGTAAGGTTATTATTAATCACTACATAACTGATCAGAAAGGACGCATTTTCTGCTTAGGAACAAAAGAGTACAGTAACGTTGAATAAAGTTTCATTACTGCACTGTTTCTTACTTGCGTATAAATTGAATAAATTGAATTTAGAGTTTTATACATATAAGACGTATGCATTCACTCAATATATTCAAAATTTTCTTAGCAAAACATCTAACCTCAAAACTAAGAATGTATTGGGTGAATTATGAACGAACGATATGGAATAATTGTATATTAACTATATTCTTAAGTAACTGACTGTATTGTCACATTAAGAATAAATATCTTTAAGCATATATGGTACCTATTAATGTGTCCCATTAAGTCTCAAGTGTATTAATGACTCAATTTGCGCACGGTGCAATAATCTTCTATAAGTATACGAGGAACATGACAGGATGTCATGGTGGTTAGTTAAATACAACTACTTCCAGTCGAACTTAATATCAAAGTTCTGATTCTGCACTTAGAACTTTTATATTAAGTTCAACTTATTGTTGACGAAGTTGAAGTCAGAAGCGAAGCTGGATTCGTGATAGGTAAATTAGTTACCAACAGGGGTTTGGGGTTATCCACGTCACACGATAAGGGGTCACCAAAATGCGACATTGTGTAATAAGTGGTAGGGGGTAAATTTGAAGTATTGTAAAATTATGTAATAAAAAATTGAGTTTGCCGTTTTCTTTAAATTATATTTTTTTTTTTTAAAGTTGTGACATCATACTTAATAAACATGATTCGGTCGTAGATTTGTGCTCATTAAAAGCTGGAGTTTGACAAGAATTATCTATTTTAATGAATAATGAAGTGGTGTCAACACCATAGTGTCGTATTGGTTTATTTTTTATATCAGCTAAACGTTGTTCCAGTTCTAGAATAGTATTTGTTTTCTTTTCTAAATCCAAATTAATTTGTTCTAAAAAATTATCTTTGTCGAATTTTTCGTTTGAAAGCTTTTCCTGTAAACCTTTTACTTCTGCTAACATATTATGACACTGATCTTGCAGCAAATTATTTTCTTTAGTTAAATTTTTAATATCAATTTCTTTTGTTTGATTAATTTTATCAAATATTAATTTTTGATTTAGTGTTTCACGCTGGAAATCTTGTATATCTTTCTCATGATTAATTTTTTCTTCTTTTAGTTTAGCTTTAAGATCATCGAGTTCTTTTTCTAAAATACGTCTTTCTTTTTTCACTTGTTCTTTTTCAATCATTATTTTCTGCTTTTCTTGCTCAGCTATGTTTTTTGCTTCATCCGCCTTAGATTTAAGTATTTGGTATGATCTCTGTACGCTTAATAAAGTTTTTTCTAACGAAGTGTTTTTGCTTTCTAGATGTTTACCAATTCGATTTAAAGACACTTTTACATCATCGATGGTACAATTATTTACCCCCAAACTACTGTTACCTATGCTTTTAAGTTCTAATTGTTGTATATCTGAAATAATGATCTCTCTTTCGCTTTGCATTTGGTTTATTAGCCAAACATATTTATTAATGTCTTTGATTGATTCGTCTGTCATTAGTTTTGTACTAGAAAGTTGAGTTTCAAGATTTTCTTTTTCATTTTGTAACCTAGCAAGCTCCATCTTCATATTATGTGTTGCTTTCGATTCTGTACAAAAAATACACTTGTTTTCATTCCACTAAATAAAATACAAAAAAGCAAAAGATTCAATACGTACGGTGAGCTTCCATCATTCTTAATGACTGATCAAGATTTTCCGAACTAAGTTTTTTCAATTGCTCTCCTGATTCTACGACTTCGATTAAATTATTCTGAAGAGCTCTTATTTCATCTTCTAATTCATTAATATGATTTTCCAAAGTTGATATTTTCTTGTCTCTTGCAACAATTTCTTCATTCAAATTATTTATAGCGTAATCCTAAAAAGTATTTCTATTAATCTTTTATTAAGTAATCGTATGATAATTGTATATATAAATGATATTTGATATAATACCGATTCATCCAATTTTTCTAATAAATTCTTTATTTTGTTATGATCTGAAAGTTTTTCATCTTTTAGTATGTCTACTTCCTTTTTAATATTAGTATAAAAATCTTGTAATGAACTACTTTTCATCAAATTCTGAAATAAAAGAGTTATTGTAAATATTTTATAAGTAATTTCAACAATTGAACAATTTATCACCTACATACCTCATCACGAACAAGAATTAGAGTCTTTTCTAAGCTTTCATTGTGTAATAAAAGATTTTGATTCTGACTGCTTAGTTCGGTATTTTCTTTTTCTATTTTTTTCAAATCGAGTATATACTGGTTCAAACTATTAAGTAACTTTTCTTTTTCTAATTTAATTTCTATGTAGGACGATTTTAATTTATTTACTTCGTCTTCCAAATGTTCATAATGCTTAATTTTGTCAATTAGCTCATCGCTTTCTTTTTTAACTGTTTTTAAATTTTGCTCCATATTGTAATTTTCATCTTTTAAAGCAGATATGCTACCATTAATTAAGAGTTCATGATTTTGCAGTATTTTTATTTGATTATATAAATTTTGATTCTCGTCTATCTTTTGTTCTAAATTATTGTATAGATTATTCAATTCATTGGTCTTTGTATTATAGTCAGTCTCTAAAGTATTTCTTTCCAGTACAAGTTCATCATATTTATGACTCAGATCATTGTATAATTTTTTTAATTCTTGTGCTTCTTGTGACTGCAAAGTAAGGCATTCATTTTTATGTATTTGTGAATTTAGAGATTGTATCAAATCTTCTTTATCCGTCTCCATGTCAAGAATTTTATTGCTTAAAATTTCTCTTTCATTAATAATTCTTTGGTAAGCAGCGTTCAGATTTGTATACTGTAATTTAATATCTTCCGATTTGTTTATTTGGTCCAACAGACTGTCACTTTTCTTTTTAGTCAATTGAAAATTATGCAATAATTTGTCAAGTTCTCGTGTTTTAAGATTTAGTTGAACTTGAAGTTTTTCTTTATCGTTAAGAAGAATATCGTAAGAATCTTTTAATTTTTCATATTTTTGCATCAAGTTTTCCTGGATTTTTAATTTACTTTCTAGGTTTTGACTTTCCTTTTTAGCTAATTCAAATGAATTCTTAAACTGGGTGTTTTGATTCTTAAGACTATTTATACTTTCAAGATTTATCTTTCGCAGTAATCTTATTTCTGTGTCAATATCAAGATTAATGTTCTGTTTCTCTGCATCTGTTCGGCTTTCAGGTGCTGCATCGAATGGCTTAGAACACTCTTCGATAAACTTTTCATCGCCATTCGTAATATTTTTCAATAATTCTATACTTTCCTGTTTAGCTATTAGAATGGAGTTCACTGCCTTTTTTCTTTCATTTTTGAGAGATATTGTGTCTAATTCAAAACTTTGATGAAGTTTTTTCATTTCATTATCAAGATCAGACTTTTCCTTTGTTTTATGGTCTACTTTATTAATCAAAGTATTAATTTCGAGATTTTTACTGCGTAAAGCGTTATTAAGATCATCAATTATGTTTGATTTGTTATCAATTTCTTGTTCCAGTGATTTATGTGTATTTTTTAAATCATTTATTTGTATTTGGTATTCTTCAAGATACTTCTCCATACAATCATTATTCTGAAGAGCTTTTTCATACTTACCTGTAAAGTAAAACGTATTTTAATTGAAAATCATATGAATAATATTTGTTTAGTTTACTTACTTCTCCAATCTTCCACGTCAAATTTTAGTCCATTAATAAGTTCAAGTTTTTTCTCGAATTCCTCTTGTAAATATTGCTTTTCTTCTTCCGTACTGCATAAAGCATTTTTTAAATTTTGAATTTGCTCCTTTTGTGACTCTATTTCATTAATTATTTCGACGGACCGGAATGTGTTATCGTTATTGGTAATCTATTGAAATAAATAAATATGAAATATTATATAACAAATATTTAAAGTAATACAATTGATAAATCTCTAACTTTGTTGCTCTCCTGTTCCAATAGTTCATCGATTTGCGAGGATAGACTTTTTATTTGTTGATCTTGACACATTAATTTACATTCACACTCTTTTAGTTTACAAAGTAAAGAGTTCTTTTGTTTTTCAAAAGTTAAAGATATTTCTCCGATCTTCTGTTCAAGTCTTACGTTTTCACTTCTCAATTCATCAATAGTCTGAGATTTGATTTTATTAATTTCTTCTTCCGCTTTAAGTTTTGTTTCAATATTTGACGTTTCATCAAATAAAGTAAAATATTTTTCTTTTAAAGTATCGAGATCTGCTGACCGTTTTTGATAATATTCTTTCTCTTTCCATAATTGATTATATTCCCTTAAACTGTTCTGTAAACAGTCGCATTCCTTCTCTAAATCAGCAAATTTTTTACATCTAAGGTACAAGCAATCTCGATCGTATTTTAAATTGTCATAACAATGCACCAATTCGTCGTAATTAGCTTGCAAATTTTTTAAGCGATTAACATTTTCAACATCAATATTGTAATTGTCAGCTACGTAACATTCATCATATTGATCGTCATCGAATTTAACACTAATACTGTCTTTACTAAGTATTTCTTTCATTTCTTGATTATCCATAATATCAGCTACAAGTTGCGCTCTTTTATTATCCAAACTTGGTTTTTTGCTTTCATCAGATGTAAGTGCGAAAGTAGTTTCAACGTGTGTTACGACTTCAGCGCGATAACATGAACAGGTTTGTGAAGGTCGGTTAAAGTCTTGCGAGCAAGGTGCTATGAGAGCTAAACTAAATTTTTCTAACACCTTCATTTTATACAATATTTTTCCCTTTATATCAATACACCTGGTGTCCTTTCCAGCTGTCTTTGAAAATAATAGAGTTGTTCAATAGTGTCATAAAATTGAAATGAATGTTATTAGGTCCAATAAATTAAAAACTGTAACTTACTAATAAATCTAAATATTGTTTGTATTTCCCATTTTGACACAAGGTTCCAAATATTTTTTCTAATGCTGTGTAAATGTGCGCATAAATACAATACGGTTCGCAAACATCGTTCTCCATTACCTTTTTACAAACAATAAAATAAATTGAATGCATATGATTCTTTTATTAATTACTTATATAGTTATTACAAAAATTGTTAACTAATACTAATTACCCAAGCATAAACTTACCGCAATAGTATTTTGCATTGCACTCATTTTAGCATCCTTACAAATGATTGTTTCTTTCAATTCATCAATGCGATGGTCATGAGCCGCTAAAAGTAATATATTTTTAAGAAATAAAACTTAAAATATCCTAAAACAAGTTTTATTCGAGAAATCTAATACAGTTTTATACTTTATTTAATCCCGCTCCAACTCATCTGACGTTTAACATCCTCGGAACCCTCACGTATCTATAACCTTACGACTAATATCACAAAGTGACATTAATCACGTTCCTTCCGAAACACGGAGGAGGTCGGAAATCAATTATAAGACAGTGCTAGAATGGGTCAACCATTTATCACCCGGTCGCACCAAGAGCAACTTAACCTAGCGATTGACTCAAAAAAGTAAATTTGTAAACTAAAAAAACGGAAGTACATAGGAATATATGTTTTATGAAGATAGAGAAAGACCTAATCTTGGAAGGAGTTCCACTTCAAATTTTACTTCATATACAGACTTTAAGAGACATCTCATCCGGGATTTGTCCATCGCCGCTTACGAAACATCAAACGCCAAGGTATTCGGTTTTTAAACATAAGTATACATATGCTCTGTATATAATATACAAACTAAATAGTCAGCTGAACGATGAATAACGTGATATACTGCTGTACAAACTACAACAATTGCGTGTTGAGAGACAGTCCCGCTTAAACTTTGATACAAAACAACTGGTTGTATAACTTTTACAGTGAGGCGAGCGGATTGGGTTATAAACCGGCATGATTTAATACTAACCAATACCCAAACTAATGGTTAAAATTGACGATTGATTTTAAATCAACTACGTTTTAATTTAAAAACACACATATGTGAACCGTCGGTTGTTATACACGTTTAGGGTTGGCAGGAATAATCAAAAACATGCTGAAGTAAGTAATAATGCCCTCATGTTAATTTACTACCAACAAACAGAACACTCGTGTATTAATAACTCACTTTGCGTTCGGTGCAACAATCCACTATTTCTTAACACCTTTGCGAACAATAAAGTAAGTGACATTAATCGGGTCCCACTGTTTTGTGTGCCTTCCGAAACACGGAGGAGGTCGGATATCAAATATAAACCAGTGCTAGAATGGGTTATCTTAATAATAGTGCCTTATATAAGTAAATTTAGAGTCCAATGTTTGAACTTCAGCAAAAATAATATAACAAAAATTGACATAATAAAGAATCTTATTTGTAATAGTTCCATCTTTTTTACAGCGGAAAGAATAGATCCATGCAATCCATCTCCCTGCGGACCCAACAGTCAATGCAAATCCCAAAATGGGCTTGCTATTTGTATATGTCTAAGTGGATACCAAGGATCCCCACCTGATTGCCGACCGGAGTGCGTTACAAGTTCTGAATGTGCTCTGGATAAAATTTGTGAAAATTTCAAATGTATTTCTCCATGCCCGAGAGGTTGCGGTATTAATACTAATTGCCGTGTCATTAAGCATAATCCCATATGTTCTTGCAAAGAAGGCTACACAGGAGATCCGTTTTCGATTTGCAATGCTGTCATTGAAACTGCTCCAGCTATAGTTGAGTCTACAAATCCATGCATACCATCCCCGTGTGGATTAAACGCTGAATGTCGTAACATAGGTGGAATGCCTTCGTGCACTTGTTTTACTGGATTCTTTGGAAGTCCACCTAATTGTAAACCAGAATGTGTGCTTAATACTGATTGTAGCAATGATAAGGCATGTATAAATATGAAGTGTCAAAATCCATGCTTGGGTTCCTGTGGACTGTCTGCGCAATGCGACGTTGTCAAACACGTACCAATGTGTTCCTGCCCTCTTGGTTATGAAGGAGATCCATTTGTACTATGTTATCGGATCGCATATTATTAAATGGATTGCAAAAAAGGAGTCTGTAATTTCTGATTACAATTAATAAAGAGTTATTCCTATACTTAATATACTTCCTGGTAATAACCCGATTTTATGTCACGTTTATGTACTTAATTAATTCTAATCCAATTATGAAACACTGAAAAAAAGTAAATGGTGTTCAAAGAATTATAATTTTCTTTAAAAAAAAAGTAGTCAAGAGCGTTTCAAGGTCGTGGCCTAATCATTGGTCGGCATGTGAGTCGATTGCTAGGTTAAGTAGGTCTTGCTGCGACCGTCTGAAAGATGGTTGACCCACTCTTACACTGGTTTATATTTGATATCCTACCTCCTTCGTGTTTCGGAAGGCACGTACAACAGTGGATTGGACCCGATAATTGTAATTTTTTGATATTAGTCGTTTAAGGTTAAAGAGATCGTGGGGGTTCCGAGGATGACGTCAGATCGCAATCGGTCGTCTTAATTCGTCCCACTGCCACATCCTCTGCAATCTAAGAGGACCCTGGTAATTAAACGGGATAACACTAGGAAGAAGAAGAATGTGGAGCATTTAATGTGGAAGGTTTTAGGATATTTAAAATCACGATTCATAGGAGGAAAAAGGAGCGTCAACTAATTTGGAATACTGGCTTGTATTTATTTTGAATTAGACTAGTACTTACTTAACTTTACAAAACAGTAATATATATTTGATGTGTCATACATATCCTCTTTAGTTTGAACTGGATAATTTGTTTTTTTTTATGTTACAAGGGGGGCAGACGAGCAGGCAGCAGGCACCGAAGTGCCTACCGGCGCCCATGGACATCTCATCACGCGTGAACCGCTGGACCGATTTCGCTAATTCTTTTTTGTTGTGTTTCTTATTGTTAGAAGGTAAAATGCCTTTAAAAGAAAAAATAATGAAATTGCGCGAAAAATTAGAAAATTTAAAAATACTTAACCACCATATTAAATTAATACTAATGTAAAGGAGACGGGAATTATATTATAGGATAATATAATTTTGTAAGTAGTACGTAACCCAACGTTCCGGCAGGACCACGTTTGCAGGGACCGCTAGTTACTGATAAAATTTTATTAAATTGTCACTTTTTAAATATTAGTGGATTTATTATAACAGGAAGTGCACGTGTTTTACTATAATCTATTGTAATTGTGTTCACGTCCTCAATTCATTGTTTTCATTAAGCCAGCAACAGTTTGCGTTATCATTGAGAGAACGTGAGAAAAATCTTCATTGTGTTTATTTTTAGGAACAGGAAATAAAGTTCGTGTCTGTATTGGGCAAAGTTAAGGTCAATGATTTTGGACACTATCTGCGCAAACTTACAAATCGTTTTGCGAAGTGATTTAAATAAACCTTCGTGCATCTTCTGGTTAATCTGCTTATGCTTTATCAATCTTTGACCTTTTGTGATAATAAAAAATGTTTAATGTTAATATACTTATTAATTCCTGTGATAAGATTTCAACCTTTCCTATGATAGAGCCTCAATAGCTCAACGGTATAAGATATGAACTTAAATTCGCAAGGTCCCCGGTTCAAACCTCACCGCCATTAGGGTATTGTCGCACCCACTCCTAATACAAGCTTTAAATTTAAGCTTAGTAGGAGGGGAAAAGGGAATATTAGACATAGCAACCACACGGTTTATCCATGGAATGCTATGAAATTCGTCTCTTATCCATTTCTGTTTGGCACCTTAGTGGCATAAAACGTATTTTTCGTTGGTATTGTATAAAAACAAGTTTACACACAGTTGGGCATGAATTGCCGCATTAATAAAAAACGTAGAAAACTAAGAACAGTACATTGCAGTCCCACTTCTAATTCCGGTCCGCCTCTCCCATGTCCTCTAGAGACACCGTAAACGGCCCGGTAAGTTTCAAACTACTATATTTGGCGCTCGGGAACTCTAATGTATGTTTATTTTGGGATTTTTCATTGGATATTTGGCACACGAGTATTTTTTTACCGTAACTAAGGAATTGTTTTTAGTTGAAACAATACCTACCATTAAAATTATATTACCTATATACCTACACCAGATATTGCACCGCCATTTAATTCGATTGTCCAAAAACAAACTGTTTTCATAGTATCTTCTCTATATTTATCTATATTATTATTTATATAAGAAAATTCAATTGCAGTTCTGTAGTGTTTAGATAAAAGATGGTAGTTGTTCATATGAGTATAATCATGTCTTATGCGAGTGTTATGCGAGTGAGTCGCACATAAGCCCGTTGGAACCTTAAAAAAGTTCCAAACTTTCCAAAATCGCTTCATGCGTATTTGTACCGGATCCCCATGTTTCGTGCGAAACGTGGACCTCCATGGAGACCTTGAGCTCCAGACGATAGGTAAATTCTTTAAAGACCTCTCGGAACAGTACTTCGAGAAGGCACACAGACACCCCAACCCCTTAGTTGTCGGCTCCTGCAACTACACGCCCAATCCCCAAGCTCCAATAGTACAATAATAACATCTCATGTCGCTACGATTTCGAAACGAAACGTTCGCTGAGCCACAACAGTGCGATGGTGTGCAATACACCTGTGTATGGCGATGGCATTGCACCTATTATAAGAATGAATTAATGAATATTCTGTACTGCACACCACAAAATACATATTAGACAATATTTAATTTTAATAATAACAAGTACTGCAGGTAAACGGCCTTATCGCTAAATAGCAATTTCTATTTTATCTAATTTTTATTCGTAAATGTATGTAAAGAAATTGAATGTTCCTGCTCATCATGGATTTCCTCAAAGTATTTTCTGATTAGAAGCAATAAAACTACTTCGAGATTCTCATAATCCTTTATGTAAATGTCTATTTAATAATAATAATAATAATTTTATTAGCGTATATTTAAGGTTCACGTCGAATATACTCTTTGTTATATTTTAATATAGATTGTGATTGTACGCCCATATTTTTACTCGCATTATTACATTTTATTTAACCACAAATTATAGAACTGCCTTGATTAGATGTCAGTACATCCACAGATAACAAAATACTAAAGTACACATTTTTTTTTAAAACGAGTTTCTCTTGTGTATCTTAGCTGTGCGTTGACAGTCTTAACACTGATTTGGGTGCCATTGCGAGCGACGAAATTAATTTATATCATAGCAACGCCGTGAACACAAACCTAACTCTATCGGTAGTTCAAATCCAAGCCCTGGTCAAACGGTGGGCGTATTTCAACACATTTGTTTTAAAACTGTTTATACACCTTCATGTGGATCTTTGGAATGATTTTATCAGATTGAATTTAAGGGGGTTATTGTGTGAATTGTCCAAAATATAATAATAAATGTCAAGTAAGTAGAGGAAAATTCTGCCATCTGCTAGCTACTCTGGCGTGCGCTGCAAAAACCGATAAAGTTACACGTATTTAGCGAATGAAGGAAATGTTTATCGTAAATAGTTCTACAAAAAAAAGCCTGCGACAGCATATATCTATTTATGTAATACAATATGAGTAAATATTGAACGAGAACCCTACGTTCGGGTAGGACATCGCCTGCCGGGTCTGCTAGTAAATAATAAATAAGAACAATTATGAATGAGACGAAACGACGACCGTCTTTTTAATAGCCCTGTATATTATTAATCATTGCTTAATCAAAATAAGTAATGATTAATCTAGTAAGTAGAAACAATTCATCTCATTCGCCATATAAAATTAAATACGTTTGTTATCACTCCGTGTGTCTTATTTAAAAGGTAAATACATAATTGTGGTAATATATATATATATATATATATATATATATATATATATATAGGATGGTGTGTGTGTGTGCGTGTGGGAGCGAGTGAGTGTGTCGTTAAATGCGAGATTAATATATTTATGACGCTATCCGAAGGTTCGACGTAAACACTCGACAAAAAGTAAGAGTGATGTTACAAAGAGGATGTGGGCGTAAAGGAAAGTAAAACCGAAAAGGATAAAACACAATCATGAGTGTCTTCTCGCCTTGGAGTTGGAGTTACAGTCTATTAAAAATAATATTTGCCCTATTTATACAGGGTAACTGGTCATATATGACAACAAAAATTAAATTTAAATGTGAGTATCAAT
This sequence comes from Charaxes varanes, assembly GCA_024363005.1. Taxonomy (NCBI): domain Eukaryota; kingdom Metazoa; phylum Arthropoda; class Insecta; order Lepidoptera; family Nymphalidae; genus Charaxes; species Charaxes varanes. The sequence goes on along the minus strand of JANCMC010008329.1, from coordinate 96,008 downwards.
TAACTATTACGAGACATTGAGACAGAAGTAACAACACCATCACTAGACGTGACAGCATTGCCGCCACTTCACGCCGATCTCATGTGAGAAAGAGGTACTGGTACCTATAGTATACCTGGTAGGTATACTGGTATAATTCAGTGTTTTTCAATCTTTTTGGACGCCACCTCTTTATAGGTTGAAAAAATTTCGTCGACCTCAACCGGCAAAGTTTCGTTATCTCAAGAGACTTGTAATTAAAACTTTGAGTGTTTATGATTTTCTCTATATACAGTCTTTGCTTAGTTACAATTTTCCTTTGGCCGGCGACCACCCCGAGTCATGCTTTACAACCCCCCTAAGAGTGGCGACCCATATTGAAAAACTCTGGTTTCATTTATTGCTACAACAGAATACTATCTATACTAATATATAAAGCTGTAGAGTTTTTTTGGTTGTTTGTTTGAATGCGCTAGTATCAGTAAATACAGATCGGATTTCAAAAATTATTTTAGTGTTAGATAGCTCATTTATCGAGAAAGGCTGTAGGCTATACATCATCAGATTAAGACGAATAGGAGCGGAGCACCAATAAAAAATGTTTCAAAATCGGAAGTTCTTATTCCCATTTGGGAGTGTCCGCTGCGTGCGCTGTGTAATCGGTCATAGTTTCGTAAAAGTTCTGTATGATAACTGTTCCCCTTTAAAAGTTCTAAATAAAAGTCCGCGACAGCATATGTCTATCTTTTAAGATGGGATCAGTATAACCTTTATTATGCTATTTTTTTTAAAGAATATTAGAAATACTTCTTAGGTATGTCTAATATTCCCTTTTGTCCCCTCCTACTAAGCTTAAAGTAAAAGCTTGTATTAGGAGTGGGGCCATCTGCGAGCTATTCTGGCGTGCGCTGCAAAAACCGTTAGAATTACGCGCATATGAAACATTCTTTCAGTGTTAGAAAGCCTATCTAGCTATCGAGGAAGGTTATAGGCTATTTATCATCACGTTAAAAATAAATCTATTTTAACGCTTGTTTTACGCGGACGCAGTCGCGGGCAACGGTAGTTAGTTAATATTTGTCCATTAGCTGCCGTTCACGTAACTCAAGGTAGCCATTTCCTTTGTTAATCAATGTTACATAATGGATATCGCTTCAACTCTTGGTATTTGAGGCGGAAGTGCAGGCGTCGTCAGGGTTCAAGTTCGATTATTAGCGACGCAGATGTACGAGATATGGAAAAGACAGTCAAAGTAAGTAATTGTCATTGTACTTATGACTGTTATTTATTTAAATATATTTTTTATGTTACAAGGGGCAAACGAGCAGGCAGCATGCACCTAAGTGTCTACCGACAACTAGAAAACTAGCAGATGCATTGCCGGCCTTTAATAATGAATTTAATAATGAAGAGTACAGGCTACCGGCAAGTCTCACAAACCGAAAGAAACGCGACAACAATACCATCATTTGACGTGACAGCATTGCCGCTAATTCACGCCGATCTCATGTGAGAAAGAGATACTGGTTACCCGGACTTGCCGGCCAAATTCGGCTACAAGCGAGGCGCTACCTCTATTTAGGAATACAGGAGTAGGGGAAAGGGATGGAGAAAAAGGATATGAAGGTAGATGGCCAAATAATTTCAAACGTTAACATCGTTTTGTAGGAAATTCTTGTAAGATCTAAATAATTATTGTGCAACCTAATAAAGGGAAGATGTCGAGAGTCTCGACGTCTTCCTGGGGCATTCGCTACCCGGCACTTAAAATTCTCTACCGCGGTACGTTCGTCGCCACCGTAACGTACGCTGCTGCGTGCTGGGCTGAGAGGGCTACCCTGCATGTTGTCCGTTCTGTGCTTGTCCGCGCACAAAGGCTTCCCCTCATACTGCTGACCAAAGCTTATCGGACCACGAGTTCTGCGGCCCTGGCGGTGTTGGCGGGTGTGCTGCCCGCCGACCTGGAGGTCATTCGTGCTGCTCGGCTTGACGAAATGCGTAAGACGGCGCCAAAAGGAGAGATACGTGGGCGCAGGCTGTTAATCGAGTCCGACATGATTGCTGTTTGGCAGGAACGGTGGGCTGGTGATGCTTGTGGTGACTTCACCCGTCGATTTTTCCCGGGCGTGGCCGGTAGACTCGAGGCAACTTGGGTCTGCCCGGACTATGTAACCTCGCAGGTTCTCACAGGACACGGCTGTTTCCGGGCGCGGCTGAGTGAACTGCATCTCTGTGAGCGCAGCGACTGCGAATGTGGTGACGATCCGGAGGACCTTCACCATGTTCTGTGGTGCTGCCCTCTCTATGGGGATATACGGGATAAAATGTTGGACGACATCGTGCGCGTGGAGGCTGGACCGGTATACTACCAGGATCTTGTCTCCTCGGAGGCAAACTTCAACAGGCTGCGTGAATTTGCCCACGCATGGCACAGGAGACGGAGCCTATTGACGGACTAAACGTAACATTCGACTGGAACTGACATGGACACAGACTGGAGCTATGGTGGCGCGTCGCAAGTCATCGTGCTGTATTGTCCTGCCCTACTAATGATCAGGACTCGAATCACGAGTGGGTAATTACGTAAGACAATGTTATCGATTGGGGGATGGAGGGGAGACGGCGGGATCGATGGGAGCCGACACTCCGGCGCCTGCAGACTCCGCCGTGGGCACACCGAGCTGCGTCGCAGCTGTTACATATATTTAATCGAAGCTATTTGTATTTTATTATTTACTATATACTATACAATGTTAGGATCTTAAATTTGAATTGCATAATTTTAACAAAAAGCACCGCGAACGTATAAAGTATTCAACATAATAATGTCTTAAGAACTCTCTTCTATCTTCCATGCCGGCTTCAAGCCATGTTTCTAGCCGTATTTAGTGGAGCTGGAATCTATGACTTTTATGCTGTGGTATGCAAAAAATGGCATAATTTATTAGTAGAACACTCATAAGGTTTTAAAATAGTTGAGGATAGGACAGTTACAAACTTGCTTGGCCGTCTCATTGAACTACATTTGTTCTAATTAAGCAGCCAAGTAACAGATAAAGCAGATGTTATTTTAATTTTAATATACTCTTACTAACATAGTATAAGTCAAACCAAGTTGTGGACTATAATGTCTTTCCTGAAAAAAATAAATAAAAAGGCTTACGTATTAACGGACCTTTTTCAATTATTCAACAGACTCAATATCTCAATAGTGGAAGAGACTGGAGTCCGTATCCCTGACATCAATGAGACATTGTCATCTCGTAACTCAAGCTATTCGCCTAATTAGAGGGAAAACGTGAATATTAAACATAACTAACATATTCCTAATAATTAAAAAAAATATGATATACTTATGAACAGTTACCTATGTACCTCGAAAATGTAATTCCAGCGCATGCATCATTTACACGACGTGACTGAATTTCGTTAAAATATATCGTAAAGTCATTAAAAACCAAGAAACTTTATTTATTAAACATTTCATTAATAAATATCATTAGCAAAAACGTAAATCAAGAAAAAATAAAAAATGTAATGCAGCAAGTATGAAAGTTCTTCTTGGCGAGCTGTTTTCTGCTCGTAATAATAACTTAGTAATTGGACGAACACTGAAGTACGAACGTAAATTTTGCCCCATTGTGCCCCGGACTTTATCCGTCTTCTAGTTGGAAGCGTATCTAGACTGCTCTGTACAGTTCTGCAAACGACACACACAGACATACATGTACACACCACCGCACTCCACTACTAAGTTGAAAAGTAACCAGTGTTAAGTTATAAACCATGTGAATTTAACGACAAAACATGTAAAGAGGTTTTATACGAGTATAAAAAAAATTGTGGAAAGTGCTTTAAGCGTTTACTGGTGAGTTTACAGTTTTTTTTGTATTTTTTATATAAGTTAAGGTACATAAATAAATAAAGTGAATAAGTGATATAATTAACGCATGACGGTGGTATTATCCGTTGTATCAATCTACATAAAAAATTTGAAAAATTGGATATATACAAATAAAATTGTACTATAGTATAATCTGTATAAACATTGTATACACACATGTAAATGTGAGTATACAATTTACATATATATACTAAACTATTGTACTATTTTATGATATATATACAATGGGTACAAAATAATAAAATAATATATGATATATATACATATGCCTATGGTAAATAATGGGTTCTCTAGTGTTTATGTTTTTATTGTCAATTTAATCCGGTTTTTATCATATCTTTATACACGATGCTTCTGTGCACAAGTGTGCAGTCCCCAATAGCGGGACCGATTTTGATAAAACTTTACTTAGGTTAGAAAATCAAGATCATTTTACGTAGTGATTTTTAAAATCTGCATTGGATTTATGTTTTTTTTAAGACTCTACATTTATACGTAGAGTATTGCCAAATACTATATGACTAAATATGACTTCTTATCCCGATATTAAGTTACTTAATGCTGTTTGTTTTGCATATAAACATAGTAGTATCGCATAGCATATGAAATATTAGGGTTCCTTGCAATTTTTTATGAAACGTTTATTGTAACGTTTTGGAGGTTTTGATAAGTAGGTAAAAATCGTACACTTTATTCGTAGACATTTAAACGTAATATATTATTTAAACTTGTTTCGGAGACTAGCTTTTTCTCACGGCTTCGTCTACATTATGTATATTGTTTATTATGGTACTTCTATAGAATGTACTAACAGCGCTTATAAAGAATTAGGTATTGACTTCTTTAAGGCCGGCAACGCATCTGCGAGCCACCTTGTGATACAGTTGTTCATGGGTGTTGGTAGTCACTTAGGTAAACAGCCTGCCTGTTTGCCCCTTTTTACATATAAAAACATCAGTTCCTATTGGGAGCACAAGTTAGCTCCAGGGTCCACAAAGGTGTTGCAAAAGGCAGGAAAATCATTGCGAATCGCAGTCGATTTCAAAAAAGGAGGAGATTTTCAATTCGACTGCTTTTTGTTTGTTATCTCAGAGACCTTTCAACTGGGTGAACCGATTTTGATGATACTTTTTTTTATTTGACAGCTGATTCTTTTCGTATAGTCTCATTTCTATTTGGTCCAGTTCTGACAATTTGAAATCGGTTCCTTTTTTAAACAAATAAAGATTGATTAGGATAAGACCTAAATTATATATACTTTTTATGTGATTGTTTGCTTTTTCTGTGTGTGCAATAAAATCTTTATTTAATATAAAGATTATAGTGAGATTAGATGGAGTGAGGGGAACTTCGAATTTTGGCGCTGTTCCGTTCCTATGGTAGGAACTCTCGCATCCCGAATTCCGCTCACGCTATACAATATTTTATTATCGACTCTGTCGCTAAGCCAGTGTACCTTTAGCAGTTATATGGCTTACGCGTGAACAATAACGTTACATTTTACTACATTTATGTTGTGTAAGTTTATTCACTATTTATTTTATTTTTTATTTGTATAGTCGACCAAAAATTGGTTTACCACGTTAAGGTCGAATGTCGATTGCACATCAATTTTTTAAAAGGCTCATTTTTGCATGTTATACATTACGTTAATTTCTAACAAGAACCCTTAGCTACATTTTCTTTTATTAGGAGCTGTCATCCAAAATGGTAAAGCTCTTTCTTGGTCGACTATACAATAGATTGTTGCACCGACAGTTATTTTTTATTGACTATAGACCAGCACTTGACAACTGATGCAGCGTACGAGTCTAGACAAAACCTAATCACTCTCTATTTTAAAAATACCAGGGTTGTACGTAATTGGGAAAACGGATGACAGTAGGGACCACAGTTTTGCCGTACGTGTCAAGTCCGACGAAGCAAAGCGCTTCGTACGTGCTGCCGGAATGTCCGTTATGCCGGAGCCAGACATAGCTTCATTTGAAACATAATTTCAATGATCATGTAGTGTGGCCGGGTACTTTATGTAACTGCGCAAAGTTTGTAGAACTTTGTAGACTCCAAGGACAAAAATGTACAAACACTTCGAACTATGTCTGGCTCTGGTACTACTAATGGGTTGAACTTCTCTCTGTGATGGTGGTTCAGTGATAGAAAGGCCAAGCAGGGATAAAGTCATGTAACCCCTGAGAGCACTCTTGAAGTATATCCTGATTATTAGAGATAGCACTAAATTAACATGAGTGCACTAATTACTCATTTCAGCAAGCAATTTTCTTTCGTTAAACATCGCTGTCCTTTTCAATTTTTATTTTGCTTAATATAAAGTATGAAATATCTAAATTTCAGCAGTCAAGCGCATGCCTGTCCAGCAAAAAAAAAATTACGAAACTTCGTTATTACTTTCGTTCGGATTTTTACACATACAAACAATGCAACTTTTCGATTTGGTAAGTTTCAGTGTAAAATGGCTGGGATAGGCGCTCTGGGTGGCGCTGGGGGAGTGCTGGCTGCGGAGGTATGCGCACCACTGCTGCTGCTATGCTGGCTTTGCTGCTGGCCTGATGACGACCGCTCTGGTAACTTCTTGTGCATGTCATAAACCATATTCTAAAATGCTATAATCAGTATTTTTTTATCACGAATAATAACTCAGTACGTGTGGTATTAAAGCGTGAGTGTCTATGAGTGCATGCGTGCGTACGTACGAGCGTGTATGTGTGCGTATGTACGGGCATGCGCGCAAACGTGCGTGCACTTACTTTTACATACATATGTGTATGAACTACATTTACATTTAATGATTTCCTAAGTGCTTAAGATTCTTTGTTAAATTCCGTTAAAACGTAAAAGTTGGAGTTATAATAAGAATGTTGATCCGGTAACATAACAGTCTATTTTTGTATCTACTTAATAGAGAACTTGCATGTAAGCTATATATTACAAAAGTATGTAAGTTTATAGAGACAAAAATTTAATAGCACGTTAAATTTTGGCTAGTGCCCTTTAGATGCACTATATCCCTATACATTTACTTTATGCACTAAATTTGAACTATATTTATGTACTAGTTTCCAGAACAGTATTTATTTTGCATCTATTCCTATATATAACTATATAGCATGGAAATATATACTTATCTTTCGCCATATGCATTATTTTCTTTACAGATTCTAGTTCTGAAATACACCCTCAAAAGCCTGTAATAGCTAACGGTAATATACTATATATATTATATATGTGCTTTAAATGAAAGAACGAACGAAATTTCCATAAGATCGGCGTGAAGTGGCAGCAATGCTGTCACGTCAAGTGATGGTATTGTCGTCGCGTTTTTGTAAGGAGAGGTTATGATGAAAGACCACCAGAGACTTTAGGCTTCGTTGAGCTTTTAATTTTACCCTACACTATAGCTAGAGCTGTTTCACATTTTTACATCCTCTTGGATCGTTGTACATTTTGTTCCAAAAATTACAATCTGGAGCCTGATGGGTCCATTAAGGCAGTAATGTTTTACCTCTCCATCTAGGCCGAGGTCTTTCTTTACGCCGAGTGTTCCTTGAATCCAAAAAGATTTGGAATTTGCCCAAAATTCAACTAAACTTCAATTCATGACATGTAATAAAAGTCAAATTGTTATCGATGTCGATTTATGTATTATTATTTATTTATACGATACGATCAAATTATGGAACAATGAAACTATTTGAAATAATCAACAGTTCACTGTGAAATGATATTTCATTTCCTTTTTTTTTGTTTTTGGGAACAATTTTTACAATGCTTAAAAACACAAGACGGCATTTTTTAAACGTAGTATACGGAATCATTCGAGACGTGAAAATAGTAAAGGGCTTTGTTTAGTACTGTAGTGAAATTGTATTCGCTTTTGGTTTTGTATTTGTTGTGGTGACGTCACTCACGTGGTCGGCGCGCTCCACCTGCCTTTAGTTCTATTATCTGAACGATAGTATTCATAACTATTTCTATGATCTGAGATAGTAATTAATTTGATCGCAGATATCGTCAGCAGCACACGAAGTAATACTAGCGCTGTCCTTCGGATTTCTCTACCCGGTACAAAGTGACATTAATCGGGTCCCAATGTTTTACGTGCCTTCCGAAACACGGAGGAGGTCGGATTTCAAATATAAACCAGTGCTAGAATGGGTCACCCATGTATCACCCGGTCGCAGCAAGCCCACGATAGTTAATCACGTGTTTTTGGAACTAGTAATTTCAAAAGCTTATTATATGTATAGTCGACCAAGGAATTGGTTTGCCACGCTAAGGTCGAATGTCGTTTGCTTGTCAAATAGCTAAAAGGCCCATTTTTGCTTGTTAATCCTTAGCAAAATTTTCTTTAAACGGGAACCGTCATTCAAAATGGTGAAGCCTATCTTGGTCGACTATAAATAGTTTTTTATTATGGCACGAAATAAACTTCCTCATCCTTTCCCTCCTCCTCATCTAGCTTTATATCCTTTTTCTCCACCCCTTTCCCTGTACTGGTTTCTTATTCCAGATAGCACTTTAACTAGTCTAAGAAAAGGCATATTATTCTACAATCTAGTATTATTGGTTGCTTATTCGTTTGCCAAAAATATAATTTATATCAAAAGTTTCTTAAAGGCCGTCACCTTAGGTTTTAGCAAACCGATACCACTAAAAGTGCCTTATGATAATTTAAAAGACTTGAATACCAACCTTCAAATTAGTGGTATGCCAAAACCACTCAACGAATCCATTGCAGGGGAATATGGCTCTTGTGGCACATTAATATAGCGGCCTTATTAACATATCAGGCTGCTGAAAGCCTACGCAGTTAATGTAGGCATACTCGTCCTCAGCACAGGTGTGACTTGGAATTGGAATAAGGATTGCTTGCAGATTCAGTAACGCATATTATACACACTAAAATTATAGTTGAATGTATTGGAATTAATTACTATATCACATCATTTGTACCACATTCTTGCAAATAAAGATATGATTATGATTATGATGATTATGATAAAACAAATCTTCTTTTACCAGAAGTTACTAAAGCCAAACTACATTAACTTATAGATATGGAAATATGATAGGAATACTTTATTATTGATTGATATGAACTCAAGAAAATAACAAACAGATGTGAAACTAAATAACTTTTATGAAAATTATGACTATTATACTTGTACATGACATTTTGACTGGCCCGTTGGCGCAATGGCCAGTGGCCCTACCTTCCGCTTCAGGGGTTGCGGGTTCGATTTCCATCTCGAGTGTGCATATAATATCTATATGTCATAAATTTGTACTAAAAAAATAAATATGTAACAAGCGTCTGTTACCTATAACACAGACATTAATGTCTACCTTAGGAACAGACGTTCGTGTGTCATAGAGTCCTGCATATACATATATAAATAAATCCCTATTTCCCTTTGTCACGCCATCACGCTTGAACGACTGTATCGATCGCAAATTCTTTTTTTGTTGTGTTTATTACTGTCAGAAGGTTCTTAAGAAAATTGAGCGGAAAATTAGAAAATTTTAGAAAACTCACCATAGTAAGTTATATCTAATGGAACGGGGACGGAAAGAATATTATAGAATAATAGAATGTAGTAAACAGTAAGTAACCCAACGTTCGGGCAGGACAACGTCTGCCGGTTCCGTTAGTAATATCTATAAATTATAGCGCATTGACTTTACCTTCAGTTAGCCACAACAATTGCCTTTGTATTGAGCAGGAAAGAACATCGTCAATAGCAACTATTTAAGTTACCTAGATCGTCATAAATCCATTTTGAAACGCACAACTAAATCATTAAATCTTAGATAATACCGAGTGCGGTCGATAACAATGCATTGTGATTCATGCGACCGCATAATGCAAACGGTAACCGAATGCGGTTAGATAAATCATCAATATTTGTATTAAACATATACATTTGATCAATATATATATATATATATATATATATATATTCACCTTTATTCACCTAACATAAAATCTTGAAAACCGCGTGACGTACAAAGATGAAATTGGGTCAGCAGGTAGTTCATAGTACATAGTAGTCATCCGTTTATAACGGATTTTTCGATAAAGCCACATCTAGGACCATGTAAGGGCTCTCGCAAGACTAATTTTACACGGACAAAGTCACGGAAAACAGCTAGTAGCTCATAAGTTGAAAACTGATCTAAACTCATTAACCATTAAGATACTTACCTGGTATTTTTATATAAGTTACTAGCTGTGCCCGCGAGTTATTTCGTGTAAAATTAGCTAAGAAAGGTTCCATTTTAGCGTGATGGTAGCCTATAGCCTTCCTCGATAAATGGGCTATCTAACACTGAAAGAATTTTTCAAATCGGACCAGTTGTTCCTGAGATTAGCGCGTTCAAGCAAACAAACAAACTCTTCACCTTTATATATCTATATCTATATCTTTATATATCTATAGATGATAATTAAAAGCCTCTTCTTCTTACTAGCGTCATCTAGGTCTAGTACCAGTGGCTGTGGAGCGAGTTAAGATGACCGATTGCCATCTGACGTCATCCACGGAACCCCCACGATCGTGTGTTAACATTGTTCATCATACGGTGTTAACATTTTTCATTATAGGGTGTATTAACATTGTTCATCATAGGGTGTATTAACATTGTTCATCATAGGGTGTTAACATTGTTCATATAGGGTGTGTTAACATTGTTAATTATAGCCTTAAGCGACTTGAAATAAAAAAGATAAACTAAAATCAAGGAAGTAACTGTGTCTCTCTCTGATCCAACTATTGGAGGGTTTCTGAAATGTTCGACAAGGGTTTTGTGAGACAAAACAGTGAGAACTCTTCCTTAAAGCCTAATTAGTTCAACGATAAAAAGGCTAGACTGAAATCTCTTGTATACCCAATGCAATTCCCGCCTACGCCAAACAATTTAGCAATCCCATTTCAAATAACTTTACCACTATCCAATCACCAAATCCAAATATTCAAATAACATCCAATACGATCCCAAAACTACTGTTAATCTACGACTTAAATCACATATGAATTTATTAATCTACGACTTAAATCACATATGAATTTATTAATCTATTAACTAACTTTTGACCTATTAATGTACGCGAGTAAAGGCCAGTCCAAAATAAACAGGCGACGGCGTTCATACAAATGATTGCAATAAACCGAACTCACTGGAGTACTCACAAACAGCAATCATAATCTATTAATTGCAACCCGCTAAGTGTGGTACAGGGCACAAGAAATAGCGTTATTAAAACCATTATAATACAAGTAAAAATGGCCAAGAGCGTATCAAGACACGCTTATGTAGAAGGGTTCCGTATCTGATATGCTATAAACGTATTTGTTAAATAACTTCAAAAGTTGTTGTCCGATTTCGTTGAGTCGAAGACTATAAGAAAGAGGACGAGTAAGTGTACATAACATATTCAAATTCAAATGATATTTTTTATTCAAGTAGACTTTTACAAGTTCTTATGAAAGTGCTAGATGATGATAGAAGATAATGACAGAATGTTTTCTAAACTAGACCGAAATTCGTAACCATCTGTAATTTTGGTCCAACTTACAACATAGGGCAGTTTTTATCTCGACTTTTGCCATAATTTATTACAAAGTAAATTTTTAATACAATAATAGCGTATATTCAGTATTAAGCAAAGCCAATGTACGGACAGGACAACGTCTGCCGGGTCTGCCAGTGTCTATATAGATTTATAGAACAGATAGACTTAGTTCGTACTAATAATAATAATTACAAAAGTCACCTTATTACAAATATAAACCCATGACAGTATTAGAGCCCTCTCAATATAAACTGTACCGGACACAAGACAATACACTACAATAGACCGGATATCCTGCTTCATGACAAAAGCACAAACATCATTTACCTCATCGATACAGCCATACCTAATACTCACATCCTTAAATCCACATATACAGAAAAAAATAATTGAAAAAACAATGGAAACAGCAAACCATACTAACCATACCAATCACTAATCATTATATATATATATATACACATATATATATATATTCTTGCAGATTCGATCCTATTTCAATTAAAACAATAAATAACCAGCTACAAAAGAACGTTAAATATAACGTTCTCACAATAATTTAACCAAAAAAAAAAAGGCGCAGGTAGTGATAAAATACCAGCTATATTTGTCCTCAAATGCAAGGAATCACTCGCGTATCCTCTATCCGAACAAACACAGATTAGAGAAAATGTATACCATAAACAAAAAATAAAATAAAATAAAAATATGACAACCCGATGGCATCAGATCTCAAAACTTCACACCATTACCTCAATATCCAAAATTCCACAACCCTGTGATTTACATGTAAAATCAGTTGTTAACTCAGGTATCTCCAACCCAATACAGCTTAGAAATTTCCAAGAGAAGAGCATTCTCATTTCTCACAGGCTCATATCTGGGAGTCATTTTTAGTGCAGATTTATTTTAAGCTCTGTAGTCACTTTAGAAACTTCCATTGCTTTTATTTTCTTTAAAAAAAAAGGTGTTCTAAATAAATGACTTTACCCCCACAACTAGTTTTAAATGTTGTTACAATTAGGTCACTGAAAGTGTTGGTTTAAATTTTATTCTCAACTTAATTTAAAAGAATAGTATTTGCGAAATCAATATAAAGTGCGCGAGGACTGAGTAAAATTTACCAGGCAAACAAGGAGCAACGAAGAAGTGAATGCAATCTTGTTAAAACTTCTATTTGCGAATCTTGGATGCTCAAGAATAAACTCTGATTGGGTGAGGAGCGAATAACGTATTAGTGTTCTTGTTAAACTATCTTGTTCCTTCATGAAAATGCAAGAGATTAAAAGATAATATGATCTATTAAAGAATTATAATACAAAGTTGAATTCGGTGGAATCTGGAAGAATCCAATAAAGTCTCATATAAAATTATATAGTTTAAGTATATCTATATCAATCAATTCTTATGTGCTGTTTCTATTCAACTTCTCTAACTAATTCTGCTCTTTCTTGTGTGTTGTATTTATCTGTGGAAACGGCCGGGTAACATCTTTATTGGGGCATACTATCACTTGAGGTGACGGTATTGCCGCCATTTCACGCCATTCTTAAGTGAGAAATAGGTAGTGGTACCTGGACACGCCAGCCCAATTCGGCAGCAAACCAAAAAGACTGTAAGCTTGGCGCTACCTCTAATTAAAAATGAATAACTTGAAGAGATCTTATAAAGGCATAAGATAAGATAGTATACACTTTTTTCTGTATTTGTGTTTTTTTTTACATTTTATTGGTACAAAATAAATTAAAAAAAAAATGTATAAGTCCACGGGCAAAATCTGTTCACTGATGAAACTGTCCCTTTAAGTTACTTTATGGTATATTACGACGTCCTCCAGAAAAGGTCGCATCCTAAAGATAATAAATGAAAATATTTGTTTATTGAATTGGTTAAATGTGATATAATAATTATATTTTCTTTATTGTTGCTTAATATGCCAGGTCTTATACTTTACATTTTATGAGGATAATTAGTTAGCAATTAAAATAACCTCTATCTTTCGTCTCTTTTTTAATTAAATTGTTGTCTTTATATTGATTCATGCATTTATTACCTTTATATTGAACGAAGTATAAAAATAGCAGTTGATTGACATATAATCTTGTGAAGGGTTAACCGGTTACAACGCGAGTCTAATTTTTTTTACCTCAAGTTCCATCTAACCAGTCCCGGCATAAAAAAAGCAAACGTAAATCAAACATTCTCGTTTGGAATATTATTTCATGCTTAGGTGTGTAGCGTTATTAAACCGGTCAGCTTTTGCTATTTTAATAACTTTATTAGCATAATTATGGCTCCGTTTGATCAAACTCTCCCCTATCACTTGCCAATCTCATGCCACTCTCCCCTATCACTTGCCAATCTCACGCCACTCTCCTCACATTATACGTCCATCGAGCCATGAGACGACCAGGGTACCTTTAATTAAATGTATCCAAAAATGGAGGAATAAATAATTATGCCGGAGCCAGACATAGCTTCATCTGAATAATCATTTCAATGATCATGTAGTGTGGGCAGGGACTTCGCTTAGCTGCGCAAAGTTTTGTAGAACTTTGTACATTTTCAAGGACAAAAATGTACAAACACTTTGAGCTATGTCTGGCTCGGGTATTATTAGAAGTAACCATGACCCTTATGTCTGATGACGATATGAAGGATTACAGCGACCTATGTGATTAGCAGAATATCCTATAGTCCTAGCCCCCTCCCCAGAGAGCGTTGGAAACGAAATGCCATTTGTATAGTGAGCTATATATGAAATGACAAATATATATAACATATTGCACGTTTAACCATAAACTGACGAATAACGTTTTAGGTCTAAAGTGGGTCAAAGATACAGACAGCTTCGTTTCAACATCCTCTATCTACCAAGCTAAAAATTATCTCGATATCTCTATCTAACACTGAGATACAGCTATATTTTTCTTTTAACTAACATAACATATCGTTAATCACTTAATTAACTATTATTAAAATAACTATAAAGTCGCTTTTATTGAATTATAAGCGGAATAAGTCATAAATGACACAAAAGTTTTTTGCGATTTCCCAAAAATCTGCGTTTTTGAGTTAGGTCAGTCTATGTCTAAGAGTGCGGTATGTTTCGTTGTGGTTTTCTTTAGGATTGGCGTATGTTCATATTTATAAGGAAGATTTTGGAACTTTTCGGAACTGTATTTGTTTCCCAAACAATTAAGCGTAAAGTTTGTTCTAGGTGCTACAATTTCGGGGTCTTGTCTATAGTTGAGCTATAGATGCAATTACAGTCTTGTCTATAGTTGAGGAATAGAGGCAATTACAGAGTTGTCTACAGTTGAGCTACAGAGGCAATTACAGTCTTTTATATAGTTGAACTACAGAGGCAATTATAGCCTTGTCTACAGTTGAGCTACAGAGGCAATAACAGTCTTGTCTATATTTGAGCTGCAGAGGCAATTACAGTCTTGTCAATATTTGAGCTATAGAGGCAATTACAGTCTTGTCTATAGTTGAGGTATAAAGGCAATTCTAGTCTTGTCGATAGTTGGGCTATAGAGGAAATTAGAGGCTTATCTATAGTTGAGCTATAGAGGCAAATACAGTCTTGTCTACAGTTAAGCTATAGAGGCAATTACACTCATGCCTATAGTTGATCTATAAAGGCGTAGAAAGCAAACCACTGCAAAAGGCTTAAGCGATAAAACCTGTACTGACTACACGACGATAAAACGCCTTAATTGGTCTGAAGCCTCTTAACTGGTCTTACAAATAAAAATCAATAATGCATACGACTAAAAATTAAGTCCACATTATATTTTCCCTTATATAATAAACTCCCATGGGATATTCGAAAGATGTTCTTAAATAAGTTAAGAACCTTTATTAGAGGTAAGCTCATTCAAAAATCCCCATGATATTTATTCGTTGTTAAAACTATGGAAGAAAGGGTTCGAAACAGAGTAAATATTATAAACAAAGTGGAATGTAGTACTAGGGTCCGCTTAGATTGCAGAAGATGTGGCTGTGGGGTGAATTAAAATGACCGATTGCCAACTGACGTCATACACCTACGACCACTACGACACTTACGAGTAACACCACTCAGTGATATTAGTCTGGTCCCACTGTTTTACGTGCCTTCCAAAACACCGAGGATGTCGGACACCTATGCAAATTAATATATAAAGCTGTAGAGTTGGTTTGTTTACTTGATCACGCTAATCTCAGGAACTAGTGGTACGTTTTCAAAAATTCTTTCAGTGTTAGATAGCTCATTTATCATCACGCTAAAATTTTAATCTATTATTTTTTACCTAATTTTACGCAGTCGAAGTCGCGGGCCCAGCTAGTCAATTATATGTTAGAATGGGCATATACAAATATACCCTTTAATTTCATTTATATGATGTTTACTTTGCGGTTGTTACTTCTACCTTCACAAAGCCTAATACTAATTTGATATTGTGTCATCGAAATATGCAGGAAGTACTATCGCTGTCTTGGTTTCGCGAGCACATTCACTTTTCGTCTATATTTGTTGGTTAGGTAATATGTGTAATCAAAATGTGTGCACTTTCCTAAATATGATTTATTTCTAATTACTTCGAGCAACAAATCCGAGAAATAGACACTCATAGTCCTACGTTAGAATCAGTGAAAGGGCATTATTATACTTTCTTCTTCTTCCATGCGTTATAACGGTCTAGTACCAGGGTCCGCTAAGATTGCAGAGGATTTGGCTGTGGGGCATTAACGTGTCTGACGTCATCCCTGGAACCCTCACGATCTCTACAACCGCATGTCTAATATCACTCACTGATATTAATCCGGACCCACTGTTTTACGTGCTTTCCGAAACACGGAGGAGGTCGTATATCAAATATAAGCCAGTGTTAGGATGGGTCACTTGTCCATTACCCGATCGCAGCAAAAACAACTTAACGTAGCGTTCAACTCAAATGCCGACCACTGATTAGGCTACCTCATCTATTATACTTATTATATAATACTTTCTAAGGATGTCTAATGATAAATATTAGCTTATATCCGCAATTTCTCCGCAAATAATTAATATCGCAAGAACTGGTAAAAGCGATAGATTTATTTTTATGTTTGTTTGTGGGTATAGGAATATATTTGCTGAAGTTATTACTAATACTGTGTCGAAAAGTACTTATTTTTACTCCGTCTTTGCGTTTGACTAAGCATTGTAGAAACAAAGCAATTACACAGATGTCATCAGTGTAACATTAATTGCCTCCTTAAATTGGCATTGCTTCTGAACTAATTATACAGAACCTGACATCTGTGTTCTTGGAATTTTTACTTAGCACGTTTAATTAAAAATATATATTCATTTGCTATTTACTTTAAGTGCACTCTCAAATCGTATCAAGTTAAGCTACTTGTGTTTAATCTCAAACTTACTTTCTACGTCCAGCAAGCGTAGACGACGTAATGCCACGTAACTGGTCTGAGAGCACTTGAACTCGCTACCGCTACACTTTCATTGATTAGTCTCATTTTATTATTGGCTTTAGGCATTTGGTTAAGTAGGCTAACTTTTGTCAGCTTTATGTAATTTTATGTAACTAAATTTGGCAATATTTTAAATGATAAGATTAATGTAAGTTATATATTCATATATTTTTTTCGTATATGTCATTTTGTCAATATCTACCTTAGTGCTTTAAATGAAAGGAATGTGAATGTAGTTGTGTACTCATTTCCCTAACTTATAAATCTATATCTATATATAGAGCTGAAGAGTTTGTTTGTTTACTTGAACGCGATAATCCCAGGAACTACTGAAACGATTAGAAAAATTCTTTCAGTGTTAGATAGCCCATTTATCGAGGAAGACTATAGACTATATGTCATTCCACCAAAATTTTTCCCTTAATTTTACGCGGACGAAGTTGCGGATAACAACTAGTTATATACATAGTTGGAGAAATGTATCTTTATACCACATTTTAAATTTTCGCGATTATTTTCACTATGATTATTTAAGACTCCGGTCTTATCGCGAGCGTACCTTGTTTATAATTTTTCAGACGGATGCCGTTACGGCGTTTTGGAGATCATTCCTGATCACTCGCGATATGATCCGAGTCTTACATAATTACAGTATATGTATATCTCCCATATCCATTATCCAATAGTTGTTACAGCTCGTATACTGGTCATTGACATATCGTCATTAAATATTAGCACACATGCTGTAATCAGCAACCGCACTTTCGATAATGGCATGCAGTATAAATCTACTTCGTGATGTCAGCCTAAAGCTAATTCTATACGGCAATCAACACGCGATCGAAATATGCGTACCAGTAATAGTATATGAAGTACTTTAAATGTTTTTATTTGTTTAAGAGGTAGATAGTGCACACTAAATAATAAATTAAATAAATAGCGTGGTCTTTTATAAATTTACTAATATCATAATTTTTCTAGCGTAATATCTTTTTAACGTTCATGTAATTACAATTCTGTTACGGCTAATACTTGTTACGTATTTTGTGTCAGCAATAAGAGGAAATTTAATCGATCCATAAATTACCATACAAACAACTACGCAGAAAAATGTTCGATTATTCTGTTAATTCACTAATTAAATATATACATAGGCACGACGCGTACTTCTGTGTTATTAATTGAAACGAAGAGTTTCGTATGTGCACACGTTAATTGCGCAAATTAAGAAAAGTGTATTTTTTATCTGTCACTTCGAAAAAGTCACGCGAGTAATTTCTATTGTTTATCAGCATATTAACAAGTGCTTATTAAATTGTGGACAAATTTGCGTCGTACGAAACAATAGAATTATATAATTCTCACAGACAATGTTAAATATTGCCAGATGTCTGATTTCGTGTTTGGATTTTACATGGAATTTAGTCATTGGCATGTTAAATTAAATCATATGAAATAATAGTTTTGAATTATTTGGAAATTTGTAATAATGTCTGTGTAATTTCTGTAGGTTTATTTAATTGACTCACAGTAAACTGGCTGATATACTACAATTAAAAAAAAAAGGTTTCATATGAGACAATTCAAAATAAAACATTTTTTTTGTTCAGTAAAGTGAAAGTTGAGTTTGTAGAACTTTATAACATAACAATACACATAAAATTGTTGATTAAAGTATAGCAGTTAGGGAATTTTTAATAAAATAATTACTTGGAAAAATCTTAATAATTGCTTAATCTACGAGACTGTTTCCTGGGAAAAATATTGCCAGTCTACGCGTTGCCGTTGTAATAGAAAGTATGTCCGGTGTCAATGTATTTTATAATTGTTTAATGTATTACTTTAACAATTACTGATGAAACCTCGATCCATCATTACATCTACCTTTTCCATAATTAGGGTACTTCATTAACTTGAGCAAAGAAAACCATTGTGACTTCAGACATCCTTCCTTTGACAATGTTATGATAAGATAATTTAAAATGTACACGATTGTGACATCTTATTGCAATAGTGTAATGGAGGCCATCATCATGGTTAAAGTAGAAAATGCTTATAATAATTGCAATTTAAATGCCTTTAATTTCAACTACGAAGTAATATTATCATTACTCACTACATAACCAATTCGAAAGGACGTATTTTCTGCATAGAACCAAAACAGTTCAGTAATGATGTATGTAATATCATTATGGCATTCTTTTTCATTTTCATATAAAACTACTACATAGGCTTAATATCTCCAAATATGTTTCATATAAAATGTATGCATTGGATCAAAAGGATACTGCTGAAAATAAAATTTCAAAAATAACAAATAGAGTTCATGCTATACCATTGTAATACTTGAACACTACATATTTAGCAAGAAGAGTTTAAAAAATGGAATTGCACAGCGATGTTGTTGAAATAAAAGTAAGTTACGCCCCTTACTTGAGTGTTAAGTTAAGTTCACTAGTTTTAATAAGGTGTCCTCGCATTCGCTGGCACTAGCATAATACTCGTGCATTAATGAATCAATTTCCGATCCGTGCTACTATACCCCATACCCTCTGTGCTACTATACTATTTACTATTTCCAATTTACTTTTCTTTTCGTAATTTAGCAAATCTACGCAAGGGCCCTGCGTAGCATAGACAATGCTTAGCGTTAATCTATTGTACAGACCTCGAGGCTCTAATTATTACAACTCCAACTTTAGTAATACCTACATATATACTTATGTAAATCTGTAACATCTTACGCCTGGACGTGGATTACCTTGGCAGATCTGGAAGTCTTTAAACAAACTTCGGATTCAGGTTGGCCGAAGTAGGGAAAATATGTTCAGGTGGGGATTTTCGGTTGGCGCCAAGCTGGCATGTCTATGCGGTGAAATCCAAAACATGACTTACCTTATGTCATGCCTTAATACCGCCGCCGCCTCAGATCGAACGATGAATGTTGCCTCATTTAGGACTTCGAAAATATAGAGCCTATCCACATGGCTAAATATACCTATAGTTTTTTATTGAAACTCCAAGAAGAAGGAACTTTAAAACCATCCAAACAGTTCTTACGCTACACAGATCTGAATAATTAATTTGACCCGATATAATAGACGTTATTGTAAGGAGGTCTTGAAGTCTACAAAGTTCTACAAAACTTTGTACAGTTACACAAAGTCCCCGACCACACTACATGATCATTGTAATGTAGCTATGTCTGGCTCCGGCATAACAGGAGCACTTCTGGAACAATAACTATGATCAATGAAAATTCCCGGAAAAGGACAGTAGACCTTTTTCACCCTCGAAGTATAATCCATTTAAAAAAGAACAGGTATTTTCATGTCGGGAAAAGTTGAAAAATACCGCGCGAAAAATTCCTTCCTTTTGTCTGAATAAATTTCAACGCTTTTGTCATTCAATACACATTTACAACCTGAATACACTTGCTTCACAAAAATAGACGCTACAATATCGTAATGGCGTCATTTTTGTGAAATTTTTCTTTGTTTCCGTACAAGCAAAATATTATCCAGGGCAGGCTAGGGCATCTTTAAGTTATAACTTAACATTTAAATGCTCAAAGAAATATTGAAACTTTTAGTCTAGGGGGTGGATCTTCGTTTTTATCTGTCAGACAACTGGTCAAATCCCCTACACGTACGCAACCCCCAGATGAATTTCCCGGACCACTGTTAGCTACTATTGTCACTCCCCCTAAACCGTCCATGACAGTTGTATCCACATTTTTTTTCTGCTTTCCATCTACCTTTATATCCTTTTATTACATCGCTTATTCCTTTACTACTTATCCAATTAGAGAGAGCTCCATGCTTGCAGGCTTTTCGGCTTGCAGCCGAATTGGGCTGGCGCATCCGGGTACCAGTACCTCTTTCTCACATAAGATCGGCGTGAAGTAGTGGAACAGCTGTCACGTCAAGTGTTGGTATCGTCGCGTTTTGATGCACATAATAATATACAGCAAAAAAAGGAAAAAAGGCGGTGTTATCGCTGAAGAGCGATTTCTTCAACACAACCTTTAGGACAAGGAAATATACAATTTATACATTTATTCAATCTTACTCTTAAATCCATGTAACGTAGTCGTTCCAGCTATTATATAATTTTATTTTGATATTAAACGAAATCATGAAAAACTAAATTGTTTTGGTGAAATTCGTGTATAAAAACAAGAGACAAACGATGCTATATATTGCGAATGCTACATCATCGACATAGAACTACACTTGCAGCGTCCGCTGATACTACGTGAATATTATTCAACAGTTATCATAATTACGCCGGAGCCAGACATACCTCAAAGTGTTTGTACATTTTTGATCTTGAAGTCTAGAAAGTTCCACAAAACTTTGTGAAGTTACAAAAAGTCCGCGGTCGCACTATATGATAATTGAAATGATCATTCAAATGAAGCTATGTCTGGCTTCGACTTTATAACTCACCAAATTAGTGTATGTGCGCGTCGTACCCACACTGATCACAATGTACTCAGATAGTTGTTACCTAGTCAACGGTCGTAACACAACTGCCCGTTTACCTGCACATCTCTGTATTTATACTCGTATAAACAACTACCCTCATTTATGTATACACTACAGCAATGACTTTGCTGCAAAGCACATTTCGCCTCACAAACGACGCATCATCCTCATCATTATCAGACTATAACAATCGGCAAAAGCATGTCAAGACACACTTATATAGAAGGGTTCCGTATCTGATACGCTATAAACGTATTTGTTAAATAACTTCAAAAATTATTGTCCGATTTCTTAAGTTTTATTTACATTGCGGTTTGATGTAAAAATATTGAAGAAATTTATTTCTGATTTAAAATCGCATTGGGACATATAATAATAATAATATACGGTATTCAGTTTAAAAAAATGGTAAAAAAATCGTACATTTCAAGAAAATGCCACCGAAAAATTTCACCACTAAGGAGTTTAGAATCGTGTATTGAACCCATGGGATTTGTATTCGGTACGACGTCTTTTACACCCTGTATTGTAATAAATGTATGATCGTGTGAACTCTTTAACTTAGTGGAGATTCACAAAAGGTTAGAATATTTGCATTCTCCCCTGCGTTGGTGTTATTACACAAAAGACTGATAGCAGCAATATGAAACATCCTCGGCTCTGCAACGCAATCTGTAACCGTCACGGGGCTGAGTCCTGGCGCTCCGCCTCCGAATCATTAACGTCTACCAGCGCAGCGTATAGTATTCAATCAACTTTGTATGTTTGCTCGGATGTCATACATTCTCTTCATTTTAAGCTGAAAACACGCTTTAAAATATATTAACAGTATCTACAATATATTAATACGTGAAGCGAAAACTTTCGGTATCATTTTACGAAAATTACGCGAACGGAGGAGTATGAAATTTGTCATAATTATAGTTTATATAAAGGGTAGTGTGTGAATGTTAATATTTTTATAAAATAAAAATTATAAGTACATTAAAGTATTAAAATAAAACCTCACGCACACCGATGCCAGACGATTTACACACACATTTTCTTTTTTATGTTACAAAGGGGCAGACGAGCAGGCAGCAGGCACCGAAGTGCCTACCGGCGCCCATGGACATCTGCACGGATATTGTCGCACCCACTCCAAATACAAGCTTTTAATTTAAGCTTAGTAGGAGGGGAAAAAGGGAATATTAGACATAACTTAAAAGTATTCCTAATATTCTTTAAAAAAAACCGTTTACCGTTATATCCATCACTATTCACGTCTCCCAAATCTGCAATCGCGGTGCCGAACCGTGCTCCAGAGTGCTCTGAACCGGTCACATACTTGGCTGGATGTAAGGTGAAATTTAGACCCTAAAACCAAGAGATAGAGTCGAAAATAAATAAACTCAAACACGTACCATAAGAACGCGGGTAGAAATCGTTTAATGCAAAAACCCTCGTCCTGAACGACACTTTGCAAAAAAGGTTGAGAATTACAGAAATGACACAAGTATCTCAGATATTAAGCAAATGCATTGTAATGATTATATGTATTAAATTTGTCTTTCATCTATTAAGTGCACACGAAGATCCAACCAGCGATCCCTCCCCTGCCTAGCCAGAGTTATAATCTTACTAGAGTGACTCTATATATCCTTTCAAGCAGAGAACCTATAAAAGTGTTCTTTATATTAATTTTATAAAAGCGAAAGGTCACCTATTATGAAAATCTGAAAACAGTGGGACGTACAAAAATTATATTTGGCAGGTAGTATATAGTTATTAAACATTGCTCTTACAAGCTTAATTTTACGTGAACTAATTCGGGGGAAACAACTAGTAATAATATAATAATATTATCCGTGATACGTTGGAGCCTCAATAGCTCAACGGTATAAGATATGGACCGAAATTCGCAAGGTACCCGGTTCAAACCCCACCGCCGTTGGGGTATTGTCGCATCCACTCTCTAATCCGCCCAAAGATCCCTTTTTTAAAAATAAAAACAAGAAAGCAGTTAAGCAAGCGACTTATAAAAAGTAAAAATCGCCGGCTGGTCGAATTTCGCCCACAAACCTTTTTGCGTAAAACGACATATATTGTTCTATTAAAAAAAAAAATTGTCAATTAACATAACATACACGATTACGCTTTGACATCATCCGATACATGTGTGTGTAAATGGCGTAAATCGTTTAGCATTGTTGTGAGTGTAATTTTATTTTAATAATTTAATATATTCATATTGCATATTATAAAAAATATTAGCATTCGCACACCTTCATCTATATGACCTACATTTGTACCAAATTTCGTGCTCTTCCGTCCGCGCAATTTTCTTAAAATGATACCGTATAAAGTTTCCGCTTCACTTATTAATACATAAATAATAATAATAACAAAAACGATTACAAGATTACTTAATATAAATAAATGTGAAAGTAATTCTGTCTGGTACGTTGTCATGAATAAGCCGCTGAAACAATTTTGATGAATTTCGGTATATAGAGATAGATTGTTCCTTGGACGAGGACATAAACTACTTTATGAAATGAAACTTGAAGGAAGTGAAATAGGGGTTTAAAGTTTGTATGCAAACGAAGCGGGCTCTAAATAGTAGAAAAAAAAAAGGAACTAACAGCAACACATCAATTGTGTCGCAGGAAAATCGCTTGTAAGATATGATTTAACAAAACATTGTGGTAAGACTGGGTTTTTACGTACAAAAAGCTATTAAAACTATAATAACGTTTAAATTATATCTCTGTCCAACATTTTATTGCCAATTTGTGTATTTATGATTTTCAGCAAGGTCCCCCTTTTGTCGCCGGTGGCAAAGAAACACAGGTTACAGGTTTCTTCATTGGTAGAAAAGACTAAAAGAAGAAACATAATAGAAATGGTATCTATTATAATTAGTAAAAATTTAAAGTTTTGTAGTACTTTATAGTCTTCAAGGACAAAAATGTACAAATACTTTGAGCTATCTCTGGCTCCGGCATTATAAATGTAGGCTTTAGTTACTGCTAACCATTGCAGATAACTTGAAAAACCATTTCACATTCACAGATTCGATGCAACGTTGATGGTGAACCCAAGAACCAACTATTTCTCTCCACGACTCGGCAGAACCTATAACTTTCAGCCCAGGCTAGGCAGAGAGCTGGTATACGGTAAGTTATATATTTTAACATAGCTGAACCTTATTGACTGGCCTGTTGGTGCAGTTGGCAGTGTCCCTGGCTTCCGCTCCGATTCGTGTTTTCTCCTCGAGTCTGGGTGTATTGTCATATATGTATGCAGATCTTTTTTGTCACTTCTCTTTAGGGGGCGCACTAATTCTTGTACGACAAAATTCTTTCTATATCCTGCATGTCTCCGCCTCGTAGCGGTAAGAAGGAACTACCGTAGGGTTTTATTCGGTTGGATTTCAACATATCAATAATATATACACATGCCGTTCATAAGCACTGTAAAGTCTATATGGTATAAAACATTTTTGTCTTTGACTAACCCACCGTCGGCCCTCATGGCGAATGGGTACCCGTGCCGGGCTTCCTCACGTAAAATAAATCCATCCTTGCCACTGTGTTTATATTTAAAAAAAAGTTTAACTTCACCTGAGTGTACAGATGCGCTGCCAGCTCTTAATGACGAGTTTAGGCCACCGGGAAGTCTCACAAACCGAACGAAACGCGACAACAACAGCCATCACTAGACGTGACAGAATTGCCGCCAATTCACGCCGATATTACAATATGCTACACTTGCTCATGGGTTGAAGATGAGTTTCGCCAAAAGATGTGTCAAAATCAAATCAATTTATCCTACTATTTAAACTCAACTTATTATTATTTATTTTTTTGAAACCTTCCGATTCTAACATATTATAAAATTATATTATAATATATTGTGTAAACACGATAAAATAATTTCGATATAAAATTTATCTATTCCAATTGCTACGCCCTAATTAGGCATCATGTACAATGTATATTAACATGTGCAATTGAATAAATGAATATGAATAATTTAACTGCATTTTTATGTATAGGTATTTGTTTCGATTCAAAAGAGCTTGTAAAGGTCTACTTAAATAAAATATCATTAGAATTTTCTTTTTTGTAATATGTTTAATGTGATCACGCCCCTCTTCTTCTTCTTCTTCTTCAGATGGGTATATCTCTATTCACGGTGTCGCATCGCAAGTCGCTATGGAAGCACCACGACCACTACCTGCAGATGGACGGCCGCGGCGGGTACGTGTTCGAGAAGATAGACAGCGACACCGAGGAGTTTGGCTCGTGAGACCCCACAAGTGGTGATAGTACCAGAACACGTGACTGGCTCATTGGCGAAGTTGGCAGTAGCCCTGCCTTCCGCGTCGGGGGTTGTGGGTTCGATTCCCGCCTCGAGTCTGGATGTATTATCTACATGTATGTATTTATATATTTTTAGTTTCTTAACTCGCCCCACAGCCAAATCCTCTGCAATCTAAGCGGACCCTGGTACTTATCCGGGATAACGCTAGGAAGAAGGAGTTCAGTTACTTCAAGTACTTTAAAACATAATGACTAACTTTAAAGGTAAGTTTAGACTCCGTTTTAATAATGTCGCCCAAATCGGCTTAAGCATCCAGTAGGGGCGATACTGGCTTTGAAGTCGACAGGCCTCTGTTGTAATAAACATTCCCATTCTTTGTGGTCGGCATGACTCAGGCAGATTTGTTATAAAGCCTCAACGATTGAGGGGTTTCACTTAATTGATGTCTTGTTTATCGAAAGTGGATTCACGTTAATCATTTTCACACGAGAGTAGAAATGAGTCTTTTGTAAGGTGTAGATGTACTATTTATGTGCGAAATAGCTCAGACAGAATTGTCTCAAACCCTCAATGACTGAAGGGTTTGACTAAAATAATCTTTCATAAATATTAAATCAAATTTTGTATAAATATTTATCAAATAATTTTTTCTTATACAGAGTTATTGGTGAGACACTTAAAATACTCAAGGAAAACACTCAGTAGTTCTCGTCATAATTGTGTAATAAAAATAGGTACATAGTTTTTGACCAAATTTCCTTAACATTAGAAAAAGTGTAACCTTATAACCGTACTTGACTTGTTATTGACTGGCCCGTTGGCACAATTGGCAGTGACCCTGACTTCCGCTCCGTGGGTTGTGGGTTCAATTCCCGCCTCGACTCTGAGTGTATTGTCTAAGAGTATGTATTTATATGTTAATTTTTTTCGTCATAAATTATCATCAAATATCAGATCCTCGAGTATCGTAATATATAGTATTACTAGCTGCGCCCCGCGACTCCGTCCGCGTGGGTCACTCTTATCACTTAGAAGTATGAAAAATAGCTAGTAGCCGATTCTCAGACCTATTGAATATGCGTATAGAACTTCATAAAAATCGGTCCAGCCGTATCGGAGGAGTACCATAACTAGCATTGTGACACGAGAATTTTATATATAAGATATTCTGCTCTTTTGAGACCGTAAATAAATAAAATAAAAAAATAAAAGAGCCTTTTGTTTCTTACTAGTAACAAGAATTTAACATATAACTAACTTATTTATACAATTTTTAATGGTACTCATTTATGTTCTTAAACATTAAGAATCTTAATTTTTTAGTGAGTATCCCTCGCTATTCGAAGGTGAAGTTCTCCTCTAGAGATTTCCAGGTATCTCTATTTCTTGCTGCTTCTGTCCAATTCTCGCCAGCGATACGAGTAATGTCATCTGACCACCGGGCGTTTGGTCTGCATTTGTTTAGGACCGTACAAATGCCTAAAACTTTATCATAATCGTTGTCAGGTTGGAGTCCGAACACACGGCAAGCCACTCGGCGGCGTTAGAGAGGGCGAGAAGCGCCGAAGCGGAAGCTGACGCGCTGCGCAAACAACTGGCCTCAGTGCAACGCGACAACAAGGCGCTGGACAGGAAGCTGCACCACCTCACCAACAAGTTAGTCCAATACAAGTGCATTTATAGCCTCAATAGCCCAACGGTATTAGGTATGGACTGAAATCCGCGAGGTACCCGGTTCAAACCCCACCGCCGTTGGGGTATTGTCGCACCCACTCCTAATGCAAATTTTTCATTTAAGCTATAAAATAGAAGAAACAATGATCCAACCCCACCCTTTATTACATTCTATAATTCTATAACATTATTCCCCGTTCCCGTTCCAATTTTTTTCGCTTTGCCATTCCTTTTTTAATATACAAACCTTATCCTAACAATAATGAACATAAGAAACAAGAAATTATCCAATTCGGTGCAGTCGTTCAGAAGTTTTGCAAATAAAAATGAATCGCTGAAATGTATGCAACATTTGGCAAATTTGATTAAAATCGGTTAAGTAGTTTAGGCGTCTATCACGTACAAACAACGGGGCGTGTAATTTATTTGTATTAAGATATCTTTTTAATATAAATAAATTTATGAGAAAAGTATCCATCATTTAATATACTTGTATATTTTTTATAAAATAAAATATATTTTTTATAAAATGAGACTTATAAAATATTGTCGGTCGAAGGGGTATAAGAACGTTAAGGGGTATAAAAAATGTTAACAGATAGTTAACATAGGCATTAACTAACATGAAGTACAATACATTGAAAATTCACCTAGATAACTAAACAAAACATTATGCGTACATATACAAATTTAAAACAGTTATAAAATTTTAAACAATAATTAGAGGGATTATACAATATTAGATATAGTTAAATTATAGTTTTGGAGATTAATTTTTCAGTGTCATCCTAATTTAAACTGAGCAATAAATTAATAGTTTTTATTTTATCGTTTCTAAGTTGCAATTTATTAAGCCTGAGCATGTACTCTAACTACCTTCAGGTATCAAACAAGTGTTCAAATTTAACAAGGGCAAGCTTTTTGCTGATATTTCAACTAAATTTTGCGCCGTTACATAGTTTTTTTGAAAAGAAAAACATTCTGTAAACTTTTGTCGGGCAGAGATGGTATGGAGTCGAGTCTTTTGTTGTAGTCAAAGTTTTTTTAGAAATATTCCGTTTTATAATACTTTAGACATTGAAAAAGTTGCTCCGCTCCACCTTTTTAATTTAATGCATTTATTGTATAAATGCTTGTAAAATAATTTAGATGATTTTTTTATTAAATAGTATAGAATAACCTTATGGTGCTAAAGGAAATAAGAAATCAATTAGTATAATCAACCAATTTAATCATTAAGATCGGTCTAATTCAAAACTTACAACTACAAACTTTTTCCGTGTGGCGATCATAGTTGCATTTGGCGTAAAAGTATAGTTGAGGGACCAAAGTCACAAGATTTTTGTGGTAAGTTTTATTAAAATAATACAATTATATATGATTGTCTGTGTTGACACGGACATACATATATACCCCAATCATCATTGTCAATGATGCGCGAAGATGGCAGGCACAGGCTTGATGCAAATAGCCGAGGTTTGTTTGATGTGGTGCGCCTTAGAAGAGGCCTATATCAAACGGCTTATATGATAATCATCATTGTCAGCTGACCATCATTCTATAAAACCACTACCTCTTTTCTCTTGCTAACCTTATCCAGTCGCCTTCCGCCACAAAAAAATGTACCTAAAGATATTTTTTAAAACATAAGTCCTCTCTACGGAACAGAGATGTAGAAAAAGAACATCCGGTAACTGAAGCGCCTGCGGCGGTACCAATTAGCGCCATCCGGTCGCGGGCGCCATTCACAGCGACAATGACAGTTCGGGGAGAAACATCTACCTCTGATACATACTGATATTATAAATCCAAAACTCTTTAAGTCTATTGCGCCTTGGTAAAATACCTAAGCCGTTTTGTAATAGAATTAGGGATCATTACACGCTTAAAAATCCTCTAAAATTAAAATTATGGGGAAACTCAAGAAGAAAGACGACCAAAGTAGCCTAATCTTATTAGAACTTTTTAACAGTAAGACATAACCAGATTTCATAATCTGGAGATGAGAATCAGAAAGTCCGAAAATAGTATTTCCATAGTGTTCTAGGGTAGCAAGACCTTTTTTAAAAATGCCTGTTATAATACTATTTCTTTTTTGTGTATCATTTAATGGCAAATTTTGTTTTTTTTTTTCTGTTTCTAACAAAGGCAAACCTGTAACCTGTTGACTATCGACGCTCTTGGACAACTGCTACACTTACCACATAACTACACTATCAGGAGAACGAACTACACTAACAGAACATGCAGATGCAAATGCGTTGCCGGCGTTCCTCAAAGCAGGGTTCGCCAACCTACCAAACGCTATTAACTTATAAAGAAATAGATTAGTCTTTTTTTTCAAAGAACATTATATATGTAAGTGTTCTATTTATTGTTAGCAAGAAACTTTTTGGTAGCTCTTTGAAAATTTTGTAAATTGTAATTTTTGACTCCTTCGACTCCAAAGGTTGCCGACCCCTGTCTCAAAGGAGTGTTGGTTCATTTTTTGCAACTATTTCCACAGAATAATGCGATTCAAGAAAATCTTTAATGTGGCTTTTTATTATTACAAT
Organism: Charaxes varanes; assembly: GCA_024363005.1. Classification (NCBI taxonomy): domain Eukaryota; kingdom Metazoa; phylum Arthropoda; class Insecta; order Lepidoptera; family Nymphalidae; genus Charaxes; species Charaxes varanes. The sequence goes on along the minus strand of JANCMC010008329.1, from coordinate 66,044 downwards.
CTAACAGAGAGGATTTTTTTTTTAATTTATATTTATACCGTGACCGTATATTATTTGGTATCTGTATGTATTGTTTTACAAGTTAATTGTATTATATAATAATAGTTTTTTTTCTAGTTTCTCAATTTCCACCACAGCTTATATGCCCGTGCCATTTTAAAGTACTCTGTTGTTCATTATTTTCGTTCACTCTTCATTCCTATTATTCTTCTAATTATATAAATAGTTGTAACTTGCGACTTCGCCTGCGTGAATTCAGTTATTTTGATAAAGTTTGAGGTTTGTTCATTTAACCCAATTATTTGGCCTAAGTAGTCTACGTCATTTCTTGCAAAATCAGCTATCTATCAAAACAAACAGATAGACATGCAAAAATGTTTGAACTGGCGTTTTGATATTGGTATCGTACTTATTTATAGTCATATGTAATTAGTAAAAAAAATCGGACATTACAACCAGATCCTGAAATTTTATTTAAGAAGATAAGATATCCTCTTCTAGACATACCTATCTATGTGTTCATATGTTACGAAAATGTACAGATATTTACATCGATTTCATATGGCGTGCAATTATTGCAAAATCGTGTTTAAGCAAAATAGCGTGTTGGTTGTATTGCCCGAAGCGAACCTGGAGCGCTGACCACTCTTAATGCATTTTAAGTGTTACATTTAGTCTCTATTTTATATATAAAAGCTTTAAAGTATGAAATACACAGGCACTTGTGTTATTCCCACCTCGTAAGCAACACCTATGATGGATGTATCTTACGTCTACCAATGATAAGACACGGCCTTTCTGATGGTTCACCCGCTTCCAATTGCGTAACTCCAAGGTCACACAAAGACTTCATAATCCATGCTTATGTATAAAAGATCAGGTTTACTTAATTTTACGAGCGGTCAGTCCTATCATTTTTGTTATTTGTAATATTTAATAAATCATTAACGTATGATTAATCTGAGATCACTTTTCAATTTTTAGTTTAGAATTTTTTACTATTTGGTTACACTTTTCTGGGTGTCACTTTACCTGACTTCTGTAAGTTTTTGTGTTCGTCGGAGTTTAAATTAGGAAGGTACATACATATATTGACATTATCCGTATCATAAAATAATCTCCCGGTATCTAAAGGCTCGTAGTAACCTTTTGGTAATCAAACCCAAAGCGATATTGATTGTCATATTTTTTTGAAAGACACACAGAGTAGAATAGAATAATAATTTATATCAAGAAATTAAATCTATTATAGTTAGTACAACTCTTACCGACATATGTCAGCATGCTTACACCCTAAAAACCAAAAACTAAAATTGCATTCACCTGCTGGGACCATGAAATCAACAGTAGTGAGATAGTCTTTTAAGGCTTAAGAATACAGAAAACTAATTTTGTTGGAAGGGATTGTATATCAAAACCGTCCCATTTTACTAGAATCCATAGCAATAGAATTCAAGAACTAATATCATATGAATGTTTGTTCAAATTTCGTAGATTTTTATTTATTCGATGGTATTTGCCATCTTTTTTAATCGATATATATTACAAAATTAACGGTTCTGCATACAAGTTTGTATTTTTAGGCAGTTTTTGTGTTGAATATAAATAACCAGCCAAAATTGGCAAGACTACGGTTACCTGCTTCTTATATCTCATTAATAGTTTTGAAGATAATTGCATAAAATAGAAAAACGAAAATTTTATTAGGGTGAGAACAGGTAACGCAATAAACAAATTAAATTTTAACATTGTTATTAATACTGAGGTCATAAATATATCTCCAATTCAGATATATGTGTATATATTATTTATTAAATTATGTCGAAAATTGCCATATTTTGTTCCTATGATGGCGATATTTTCATTATATTACTCAAACCTATTAAAATTGATTTCGCAAATTAAAGAAATAAATCGGTTTAACCTTTTGGTCCCTATAATATATTAATTTCGATAAGTCGCTATTACGTCTTTTGGTAATATAAAAAACTAGCGGACCTGGCAGACGATGTCCTGCCCGTACGTTGGGCTACTTACTATTTACTTCTATTATCCTATATATTTCCTGTTCTTGTATTATTAGAAATAACGAATGACTACTAATCGTTTCTGCTTTGTGCAGCGGTAATAAAGTGCAAATTGACTCTTTGACGTTAGGAACACACCTACATTGCTTAAACAGTGAGCGCTTGTAATTTAATATGAACTTTATCGAATAGCAATGAAGTTCAAATTGACTCTACATTTTAGTTAGAAAACGTTTGTATGGGAAAAAGAAAAGGGCTGTTTTAAGGGTTTTCCCGGCAATTATTCGAAGTTTTCTCGCAGTGCAAACCATCCTTGGACTTCAACAGACATTTAAAAACAGAATTGGTAAAATTGGTCCAGCCGTTGTTGAGTTGCATAACTTAACACATTTTGCGATTCATGTTTGTAGATATAGATGCGGCAACAAAATAAAAATCACGAAAATTCTGGTAATATTTATTTTAAAAAATCACGTTTTTTACATTACATTCAGATATGGAGACACTGGCTATCTAGAAAAAAAAACAATGATTGAAAAAACGACCTTTAATACTCATAGACATTTCTATACATGTAGGTACATATGTATATCCTGATTTTGTTTATACGTATGATAATACTTTGTAACATTTATGTAGGTAATCATACTTTAATGCAGTGATGACGTTATGACATACATACACACAGAAACAAATTATCTCATATATATTCTTCTTCCTAGCATTATCCCGGTCTAATACCAGGATCCGCTTAGAGGATGTGGCTGGATGTGGCTGTGGGGAGAGTTAAGATGACCGATGGCCATCTGACGTCAGTAGGATATTTTAAAACTAGTGTTAGAATAGGTAACCCACATATAACCCAGCTGCGGTATGAACTGCTTAACCTAGAGATCGACTCAAATGCCGACCGCAGAATAAGCAGCGACCTCCTCTTTTTTTCTAATGATGTGATAACAAAAAATTCTCATTATAGGGCGCATCGGAAACCTAATCCAAGCTACCACTTCCTTGAGGACACTACCTGCCATCACGGCGTCTAGGCATATGTGAAATGGGTATAAGTAAAAAAAAATAAAAAAAAACATTACCCGACTGAGTTTGTTGTGGGCTCTCCTTAGTTCATGGCGCCTACATTCGCAAACTTAGTTTTGAAATCGTTAATTTTATAACCAAAATATTAAATAATTGTTAAAAAAAAATTATCCAACTTCGTTGTAAGCCCCAATCCAAAATATTTACTTTAAGAAGAAAGGATGATAATAAACTATAGCCTAGCGTACCATTAAAAAAAAAGAGAGACACATGTGTACGTTTCCCGCGCGTTCATTTGCTTAATGTATATATATATTCAAACAGTTGTTCAGAAAGATTGTAATTAAAGTTTTGCTGTTCTATTTATTTACTATATTTAGATCATTGAATAAAATTTGATGACGTCACAATTGTCTATACAACTGAAGAAATTTCGACCACAATTTAAGAAGTTACGGGAAATTTGATGCTTTCAAAATTTCGGCACATATATAACAGGGCTTACGACAAGATATTTTTTCTTTTTTTTTTGTGCTTTATTTCAAACACGTAGAAAAAAACATATGCAACGGTGCACACCTAGGTGGCCTCGTGGCGTCTCTCTTTGTGATGCTCGCCAAGGCTCGCATCGCAACTTACGCCACTCGCGCTTTTTGAACTCTCTTATACAACTGTTGTATAAAATACTATATCACCGCTGATTTTTTTTTGACATGCCAAAGATGAGTTTTGGTGTGTTTATCAGGCAGCTATGCAACGGTTTTGAAGTGCAAACTTCGTTAAGCGCAGTAGCAGTTATTGAGATGGGAAAAAACTATTGAACTCGCAACTCCTTAACAGACTCCTCTAAAAAAAGGGACAGAAGTGAAATTCGAACAAGTTTCCACTTTTGCCAATTTTTTTTTTTAACAATTTTTGTTTTTATAAATTGATCTCAAATCCAGGCAGACAGGTTTTGCAATTTTTCGTCGGTTCTGTTAACTTGACCCTATTTCTTTTGATAAAAGAAGTGATTACTTCTCAGATTCAGCCGAATAACACAAGACATACGCTGCAAACGATGATGTCGACATTGCAAACGGAGTGCCCTAAACTGCTGGAGTCCGAAGCACCCACAAACCCGGTTAGCGGGGAACTGTACACAGCTTACTACGAGAAAGATGACTCCTGGTACAGGTAATAAGTAGTATAATCAATATATATAAAAGCGAAAGGTCACCTATAACGAAATCTCGAAGGCACCGGGACGTACAAAGATGAAAATTTGGCAAGAAAGTAGTTTATAGTTAGTCGATATCTATGAACGGATTTTACGATAGTGCCATATTGAGCAGGGCTCTATTCAAAGAGATAAAATTCTTTTAAGTCTCTCTTTGTAAAGGTTGATACAATTATTTTATCAAAGGCATAAATCATTTTATAAAGAAACAACATTTATGCAACGGCTGTGCTGCAGATATCTGTTTGTTCTCGCTAATTTTGAAAAAGCTGGACCCGTTTTGAGGGAATTATAGTAAAAGTTTTGTCTTTTATAAAGTTTGATGAATATAACAGATATACAAAAAACGAATTTGTTTACAGGGTGACAATAGCGGGTGCAGTGTTTTCGAAAACGGTGTCCGTATATTTCTGCGACTACGGCGACCTGGCACTGGTGCCGACGGCGGCGCTAAGGCCGGTGCCCGCCAACGCGCCTCTTGCCCGCTCTTTGCCACCGCAGGCCATCAAGGCACGACTTTATGGTAATGTCAAAACAATATTTTATGCTGTTTTAAGTCATACTATACCCATTTTATTATCTATTCTCTATGATGGGGCCCGCACTGCGGATACACTTCGGCCCAGCTGGATCCTTTGTGCTCGCTCCTTCCCATGTTTCTCCAGCTACAAGGCTTCAAAAATACAGACGAGCAGTTCTATGATTGTCTGTAATCTGAAGGAACTGTAGTCTTCCTCCATTGAATAGGCCACGCCGAAGAGATTCATTCTCGTTCTGGTCAGCCCATCGCACTCGCACAGCAAGTGCCCTATCTGCTTCTATACCCATACACAGTATTGTCTGTAGAATAAGGGCATACGGGGCCCGAATTGGCCCTATTATTACAAAAACGCTTCGAAAGAAAACGGTTACCTGGAAAGTTAATAGATTTTGATGTGTCGATTCCGTATTTCTGCCGTTCGCGCCGCCATATTGGAAAAATGGCGCCTAAACGCAGTTTTTTCAAATATGATGTAGCGAATCGAAATTCGGAAAAAGCACATCAAAATCTACAAAATTGCCAAGTTTTAAAACTCCCGTAATACTTTCCAAGTAAGAGTACCAAATGACTAGACTAATATGCTTATGTATTTCATATTTTCGGGCCGACAGCAAATAAAAGTTGGGTGAACTGAAAATAGCAAACAGCAATATATGTCATGTCAAATAAGATGTTCCCTCTGTTTGGAAACTACTGTATAAACACAGAATATATACGACAAAAATGAAATATGTATGATAAAAGTTTACATTTTCAAACCCAAAATTTGGAACATATGTATATATTTATGTAGGTATTTTTTTTTTAGTTTTTATTAGCCTATTGTGTCCCACTTTTGAGCAAACGCCTCCCCCATCTCGTAGGCTAATAAAAATAAGATTCAATTGTTGAAAACACACTGTGAATATAGTGTGATTTTACTGAATTATTTTGTTATGGCATTTTCAGACGTTAAGCCTCTTCACCAAGACTGGGCTGTAGAAGACTGCATAAGATTTCAAGAGTTATGCGTAGAACAACAGTTCGTTGGCATTTGCAAGGATGTTGGCAAAGATCCACTAAACCCTAACGAACCTTTGTTGACTCTTGATCTCATTGATACATCGACAGACGAAGATGTCTATTTAAATAAGCAGCTAGTCGCCGAAGGCAGGGCACGTCTCGCCTCAGCTTCCTAAATTCACGGTTCTATTTATTGATTGTAACTGACATTAAAATAACTTGGTAAATTTAATGAAAATGTTGTTTTTGTTGAAGATATTTAAATTGTATGAATTGTAGGGCAGCGTGTGTAACATGCATAGAAGAGGTTGTGGAGGTTAATTGGAGGTTCGTTTATAATAGCATACACTTAAATATAAGTCTAAAAATAAAAACATTAAAAAATATAAATACGATAGCAGCACAGTAAAAACTTAAACAACCTGTAGCATATCCCGAAGTGGGAAAAACTCCTTGATTAATCTCCAATGTTGATTTAAGGCCCTCCTATGAGTTCTTTCCATAAATATTTTTTTAAATTATAGTTTGTTTTCTCACTTCCTATAGTATTACTATGTAAAATCTTCATGGAAAATATGATTTTGCATGCAAGGCATCTCCGTTTCTCATGTAATTAATGAATACTGTAAATATATTGGTTCGTAAGCGACTAATCGTGTAAAACCAAATTGAATTTACTCAGTAAGGCAAAGCTATACAAGGAAAAAAGATGCACTGAGAATTTCCTATTTTTCATATTAGTTTTTCTGTAAAGAAGAAAAATTGTATCTTTGCCTGTCTTAGAGATTCAGTTTGGTTGAACTTAGCGTAGGAAACATTAAAATTTTTTAAAACGAAAAGTGATATAATCTCTTTATTTAAGTTATTCTTGTTATTTATGATTACTTTGATAGTACCTAGTTATTGTTGTTTTCATTTATTTAAGTTTTTATTGTTTTTTTTTATTTTCCATCTTTTATGTGTGAGACAAATAGTGGCAGAAAAAGTATATATTCAGTTTTCTATTAGATTAGACAGTAATGCTATGTGTTGCGAATGCCCAATTTGTCTTATCGCTACATCTGTATGTAGTGAAAAATGACAATGTTAACCTCAGCCTGCATTTATTTTGTCTGTCAAACAAGAAGCGCTATTATTCAGTTCGTGCACTAATTTGATCTCAATATTATGTTTCAAAATTGCTTTTATATCATAATGTTTACCAAATTATCTGATGGCAACCATCAAAAGACATATTATAGTTATATTGGTACAACCCTCATGGATAGATACATATGTAAACATATGCAGGTTATCTTATATTATATACCTTTGTTGTTTGTGATATTGAATTTCTTGTGATTATAAGAGATTTATACTTTATTCTTAAACATATTCATGTATTCCTTGTTATTTATAAGCCAAAACAATTGAAAAGAAATAAAAAAAAATTAGTACAGATCTGTTAAGCATGTATCCCGTAAAGCAATAGAATTAAAAGTTATTACATTTAATCATAACCAAAACTAGAAAAATAAAACATGTAATCTCCAACATACACGTAAAATATTATCTGACATTTAAAAATATCTTACAGTATAACTTCTAATGTCCATAGTTACATTTATGCACAAGAAAAATAAAAGTATTGTGTATCTCATTGTGTTTTTATTATTTAAGTTTAAGATGCCTTTCCATTACATTACTTAAAGCTTTCATTTTGTTTTCATCTTAGAGACAAAATACTTAGCATTCCATCCTCCCACTGTACCAAAGTACTGGTTTGTTTTTATCAGATGGTCTTAAATATGTTTTGGTCCCCCATGATCTGTAAGCTCTACTAGTGCTTGTTGCTTTTGTCTGTGAGTACAGTAATAGGCTCAGCCTGGATAATGAGACAATATACTCTCCTACGACTCTTATCAAGGAAAATCTGCCAACCTACCATCAAGTATCTAATGTCTCATTACAGAAATGACATGTTTTTTAGTTGCTGTCCCTCGTCTAAGTAGATTAATCTGGTCTGGGAATGTCATTTGGAAAGCATTCAGGTAGAATTTGTAAAGCAGCAGACCAATCATACCATGGGGTACACCATCTCAATACCAGCAGGATGCTGAATTAACCCATAGTTAGCAATTCACTTTGTTTCCAGGTAAATTGTGTAAAGCCTAGAAAGGTAGTTTTCAACCTGCTCATGAAAAGCTTTGATTACAACCTTGTCTTCCATTGTCCCTTGAACCCAACCCAGCTAATTAAACAGGCTAAAAGTTTCAGTTTTAAAGAATAATACACAAATAAAATAAATTCATTTATTTACGAAGTTCCTCTGTCGATATACCATATTTTTTCTTTAATGTGTCTAATTCTTCTTGTTTCTTTTCTATGTCCATGCCCTTAAATGCTTTGTTAGATCTATAATACAAAACTACTAAGTATCTATTGCAGACGTTAAATCCAGACAAGTGGTCACATGCATTTTTTGCATCAAATATGTCTTCATATACTACAAATGCTGTACCTCTAGTTTCAGGTGTGTTTCCCCTGTAACAGAAACTGTATTTAATTTTTACATATAAAAAATGTTAGGTCTTAAAATATGTTGTCAGATTTTGAGGATTCTGTTATGGACAGTCAAGAGGGTTTGTATTGATAGTCCCAATTAGATTTTAGCTGCCAGAGTAAATTCAAAATATATTTCCCATCAGAAAATTCGAAACACTTCCTTTTTATTTTTGACATATTTCTGATAATCCTTACAAAACAAACTTGCAAGGTGTTTCGATTTTACTGATGAAATTGTAAAAATTTGGAAGATGGAAAGAAATATTAAGAATTTTGGTTAACTGTTATTGTCTGAAATTGTTTTAGTTCATGACGTGAAGGAGTGATCCCCAAATATCCCTCTACTCCCCCCGCCCTGTCCCTACCCTAAAATCAGGCGACTCCTGAGGGATTTTAATTAAAGTTGGAATGTTGTGTCTGAATCTGAGATGAGACTTTTAGAGGCAATTCTTATGATAACAAAAGGTAATGAAATTAAAATCATCGCCAAACATTAATAAAAGAATGAAAATATAAACTTACACTCGTATTTGTCGAATTGCTCCGTATTTACCAAAAATGTCGTACATTTCCTCAGCGGAAATTTTGTAAGGCAAATTTCTTATATACAATATTCTATTAACTTCAGGCGGAAGCCTCACCTAAAACATAAAGGTTTATTGGTAAATTACAAAAGTTACTATTAAATGCTGTCTTTATGTGTATGAAAGCTTACATTTGCGCGCCGTTGAAGTGCTAATGCCATTTTATTTTAGCTATATTGACAAGAAGTAATATATTACAATTGCAACAATATAAATGTTTAATGTACGGATAGTTTTTTAATTTATTGTCAAATCTTCAAAAATACAATGTTTAATATTTTATTTACACGGCACACACAAATCTTGAATCGTGAATGTAACTTGGCATTTTGACAAATTCACGAAGTGACAGCTAGACCACAGGTTAAATTAATATTAATCCCTAAATAGACGACACAGATAATTGAAAAAGTATATAGTAAATTTAAATCTGAGCGATACTACGAAATATACGGAATTTTTCATATCAAACAAATACTGAGCACAGGGTACCGCAAACGTAAATGTATCCCAAGTTAAACAAGCTACACATTTCATACATATACAAAGAACAATAGTTCATCAAATTAATCCTACTGATGGTATTAAAATTGGGAGATCCTTAAATGTTGTCAGTCGTCGTCCCATAATGTATTAGTTAAATAGTACTTCATGCCAGCGCAATGCTTGCAATTCGCCAACGCCAAACATTCTACATATTTTACCGCATTATAAAGAATATTCCGACGAATTGTTTCACAGCAAAGTCAAGTCAACAATGATTTTATTCACCTTTAACTTCCAGTTAAAATTTTACAATTTTAGTTTTCTTTCCATTCAATAATAATTTATAAGCTTCATAAAGTAATACAATGCTTTGTATTACTTTAGCGAAAAAGTCGTTTACCGCATGAAAATCTGGTTGCTTTCTATTAATTTTGAATCAGAGTGAAATGTCAACGGAACAGAAGTATTTCATGATTATTATATTTAGCAAGATAAGGACGGTCATTAACATAGGAGAGGAACAGGAAAGGTCCTAATATTGATCCTTGGGAGTCTACCATTTCAGCAACAGATAACTTGCCATTCACGTGTACTCTTTGAATTCTGTTGTCCAAATAGGAAGACATCAAGTCTAGGGTTACAACTCACACCATTTATTCCTTAGTGGCTAAGTTTCCTGATCAATGTTTCTCGATGAACAAAGTCAAAAGCCTTCCACAAGTCACAAAAGCGACTCAACTCGACTACGACTCCTTCCAGACTTCAAAAATATATTGTATTAATTCAACGTCAGCATCGATTATTGAGCGACCTCGTGTAAAACCAAATTGCTTTCTATGCAATAAACTGTTAGTCCAAAAATGAGTATTTGAAGTAAAAAAAATTAAAAATATGTTGGAAGTACAATAATAGGTTCAAAATTTACGGGGTCAGTAGTATTAACTAATTTGAATAGAAGAAATATTTTACTAAGCTTGATTAAGTCAGGTAACTCACCATAATCTATACAATTATTAAACATTGATGCTAGGTCAGGTGCGATTATATCAATTAAAGACAACAGAAATGCCCCCTAAAATCCTTTTTTTTGTTATTTATTAGTCTACAGGTCTTAATTATGTCAGAGGCTCTAATGTGACGAAATTTGAAAACCTTATTAAATTCAGGCACATTATTTTACGGAGATTGCAAAAGCAGGTAATGATTCTGTGAGACTGTGAACTAGTGGGACTTAGTAGTGGAAACAGAAATATTAGTAAAGGACTTGAAGACAATAGCCACCTTATACTCTGGCTTTATGATTTTGTCTCCTACGTGTATATATATATATATATAATTACTATAATTAGGAGGCTTTCCTGTTCCTTCATTAATTATTTTCCAGGTAGTATTAATTACATTATTGCCAGTTCACCAATACTGGCAGCAGAATTTTACCACCAAACACTGCGTCAGGACTCGAAATTTCACCATCTGAATGTCAAAAGGTTTAAAAAAAAAAACAAAAATATTGTATTTGCCGCTTTATTAGTCATAAAAAATATTTTACAAAGCTACATGTGAATCAATATTGTAAGGTCGATAAGTGCGCCATCTATGCAACATTATAACGCTACCACATAGTAACAGTAGAAGCACCACAGATACACCACACATAGCAAATACACCGCCACGAAGTCGAGTTCCATCTAAAGAGAAGAAAAAAAAATTATTGTATTAAATGAAATAAAAAAAGAAAATTTTGATAAAAAACAATAACAGTATAATAATACCAGACGCAGTAGTAATTTTCTCGGCTTGTCCACTTGATGTCAACGTATGCGACAACCGAGGCAAATATTGAAGCCAAAAAGCAATCTCTCTATTTGTTTGATACTTATTGCAACCGTTGTCTACTTTCTTGCAAATCTCATTAATGTATGAGTCCCCTACCATATAGCGTGGCCATTCATTTAGATTATCTGGTGCTCTAAAAAATATTATATAATCTATATATGAATACGTGAAATACGTTTATATACATACGCAATGTTTTGTTTAGTTATTTAGGTGAATTTTCAATGTCTTCATGTTAATCAATGCCTATGTTGATTATCTGTTAACAATGTTCTATGATTAGTCGATTTCTCTGTATACCCTCTTCGACCGACAATATTTTATTAGTCTAATTTCTACATTGGATATCTTGTACGAACTCCACAACACACACAGAGTTTCTTAGTGTGGAATTGTAAGCACAATTACATTAGTTTTTTTGTAAAATTTATTTTAAATAAAAACACATTTAATTTCATTTCGAAATCGGAAACTTTCGTTATCATTTTATGAAAATTGCGCAGACGGAGGAGTATGAAATTTGGCACAATTATATTTTAAATAGAAGGTGGTGTGCGAATGCTAATATTTCTATACAATGTGGCTTAATTATACATCAAGTTATGGAAAGAAAACCTCACGCACATCAATGCCAAAGATTTACACACACATGTATGTATTTTACTATAAGAGACTGTGAAAGACTAAAAGCGGAGTCATTTTGAAGACAACAATATTAATTGTAATAAATAATACAATTTTACAATTGCAATTTTGTATTTAGCTTTAAATAAGCGTACTAAAGTAGGCAGATCTAAAGATTTCGACCACCAGACGATCTCTAGTATCTGTCAAGTAAGTAAACTGGTTATAGATCAACCTAGGCTTACCCAAATTTAACAAAGTTGGTAATATATTTTCTAAATTGATCGGATGCTTGCTTCTCACTCTGGGATGTAGGACGCCGAGCTATTTGAAGCGTCAATGAGTTCCCCAAAAGGGCAATCGTTTCAGCTCCATGTGTCGCACCTAAAATAAAAATAGAGTCATTGACATTGAACGCCATGTTTACTCTCTCTTTCGCTATTCTTGGCTTTGTATCTCACACGGCGGTGGGATCAGCCTTCCTAATTTTCTCTCTCAACTTCGCCCTGTCATCAGTTTCTGATAGTTAGGACATTTCCTCAGAAATCTATACAGAAAATAGACCTGTACAGGAAACTTTCTTTTTATGTTACAAGGGGCAAACGAGCAGGCAGCTAATTGGCTACTGACGCCCATGGACATCTGCACGACCAGGAGGCCAGCAGATGCGATGCCGGCCTTTATGGACGAGTTTAGGCCTCCTCTTGTCCTGTAACTCCCATTCAAATATTCTTCTAGATTGTAAAATAATAATTAATAAAAAAAGAATTCAAATGCATACATAAAGTGTCCCTCTAAATAGATGTTCATACGAGACGTTTTGACTGACATGCCATCTCAAACTGTTATTTTTTTTAAACATTTGGCTGATGTCACATGTTATGAAAAAGATATAAAGGAGGTTGGCTAATTGGCTATTATAAGACGAACTTAAGTTCGGGCAAGACAACGTCTGTCGGATCGACTAGTTAGGATATAAAATAACTTAATGGCGGCCGCAGTATCTTTCATATTGAATCTTTATTTTATGTTTCTTTAAGAAACAAACAGTAATTACAACACTTAGAATCTAATCCTATATAATAATATGCCTGTACCAGTAAAGTTTCTACTTAATTAATATACAATGCATTTCCATACTGAGTCTCAAGATTGTTCGTGTTTATATTATTTTTATATCCATAAATAAATGTAACTAGCTTTACCCGCAAGTTCATCCCCATAAAATGAGGTAAAACGATTAATTAAATTTTAGCGTGAACACTGAAAGAATTTTTCAAATCGGACCAGTAGTTCCTGAGATTATCGCGTTCATCAAAACGTAAACGTCTAGACCAATTTGGCTGATTTTTGTTGTTTGTTATTGTCAGGAAAAGGTTCTTATGAAAGAAACAATTAAGAAAACTGCGCGAAAATTGGAATATTTAGGAATCCTTAACTACCATATTAAATTATTACTAATGTTATCTTAGGACTTTTAATAATTGCAATTGGCTGGAACAGGAATGGTAACGGGAACGAAACTGAACAAAACACGAATTATAGGATCATAGAAAGTTGTAAATAGGCGCTCAGCTAATGGTCGGAGGACGCAATCGTCGCCCGAGTAAACTAGCATCTCTCCAGATAATTAATTTCCGTGGCGTCACCCGAACCAAGGTTTCGGCTCAAAATCAGCTCTGTATGCTGAGCCGTTACCTTTTTTGAGTTGTGCTACATCAAGCATTGTGCTCCTATGTGGCATAACTCTTAAATAAATAAAGTTTCATTTCACTTTATACAGAATAATTCTCATTGGAAGGCGGCCCTCAAGATACAGGGAATCCTAGTTTGGGGGCCAATACTGTTTTGATGAAGTGAAATGTATATTTTGGCCAAATAAACGTTATTTATTATTATTATTTATATAGTTTCATTTCATTTCAAGGTTAATAAACATGCCCATATCTAACCTGTTCAAGTCCATAAGTTGAAATTTAATAATTAAAAGCCGACATATTGGCCTTTCCGGATTTTCAGCGCAAATGGGTGTTATTATGAAAAATAATAGGCTTTTGTTAGATTATTTATCAAATAACTAGATGGAATAAAGTACATCTCCTGTTTCAGTCCTCATTAGTAACCGGTACTGCTAAAAATCAGTCGCCTATTTTGTATGCAGGTCCGTGCTAGACTGCAGCTTAACAGTGCGCGTTTGGCTTTAACGTCTAAAAACAATTCGTTTATTAGAAGAGATATACCGCAGGCACAAAAGAATAGAGGAATTTCTTGCTTTGCAAAACTTCGTCTGTTTTACAAAGCGTTATACCGATATAGTAACTGCAGGGTCCGCTTAATTTGTAATTATATTTACAAATATATATTTATTTATATATCTTATATATGTATGTCTATTTATTATATGTATTATCAGGTAGTATGTATTATAGTATTAGTGATTTCCTTATTTGTTTTTATTGCATTTCCAAACTATTAGGCATAGAGACTTGAAATTTTCCATGTTGATAGAACATGCTAAAAACTAATTAGGAAGATTATTTTGAAGGAAATCGGAAAACAACTTTTGAAGTTATTTAAAAAATACGTTTATAGCGTATCAGATACGGAACCCTTTTATGCGTGTCTTGACACACTCTTAGTCATTTTTATTAAATTATATTTGTTTTTTTTTCATTCCTCTTATAAAGGGAAGGTTTTTAAAGAAAAGAAAGAAAGGAAAAGTCGAAAACATATTTAAAAATTAAAAAAAAAAAAAGTTTTAGCCGCTACTTCAAAATTCTTCAAATAAATGTCGTACCAGGCCCTTTGACTGACGTATCATAAAATTAATATTTCATAAAACATACGCAATGTAACATTGTGAAAAAGACAAAAGAGATTAGTTAACTGACTAACAGCATCTGTCGAATCCGCTAGTAAAGATTTTTAAATAATAGTTTTTATCTGGAATAACAGTTCCCACCTCAGATCAGTGATTTATTTCCATGATCTGTCGTTCCCACCCACAGTTAAAAAAGTCCGGGTATCAAAATTGTTAGAATGTATGGGAAATATCTTTATCTGCCAATTAAAAAAAAAAGTTAAAAGATCCACCATTTTGAAACTGGTTTTTTGTTAACGTGATCAATAAAAAATGCATTCGTTATCGATTAATAAGCGGGCTCACGGCCGTGTGGCAGTGAGACTAACTAATTAGTAAACCTTGAACGCCCCCACTGAAACGGTTATAGCGTAATCAAATTTTTTTTATCACTGACGTGACATCTTACGTCGTAAAACTATGAAAACATATTCGAATGCAAAACTATATATGTATAGTATTTTTTTACTATACCATAACTTTAAAATATAATCAACTAGCGAACCCGACCTAGTCGTCCTGCCTGGACGTTGGTTTAATATTGAATGTCAAAATATAACGCCATCTATTGGTCGCTTACCGACCGCTCTGTCCTCGCATTCGAAATCTCGGATATGTTCTAAAATATTCCTTATGACATGCTTTAAAAACCAATTTTACCTGTATAAAATGTACAACGTGTCTAGCGTAATTAATTGGATAAAGATTAATAAGACATTCTTTAAAAAAGTTTCTTAAACACTTCATTATTTTTTAGTAATATGTGAAAGATAAAAATGGTTACTATGGGTTACACTTAGGAGAAAGACATATGCTGACTTTTTATAGATCTTTTAAAAATATACAATTCTGTATTACGTTATTTTGATCTATCTCTTAGGGTTTAGCAAGTGCACTCAATGAAAGCGCACAAATTTATCTTTTTTTACAACATCGCCGTAAAATACATTGAAATTATTGGCTTTTATCTACTATAATGTATATGTATTATACAATATACATACACATCTTACTCAAGAATCACTCTATCTGCTGAAAATCTCACGATGATCCATTCAGTAGTTTGTACCTACTATTATCGCAAACAGGAAGAAAGACATGGTGGAAGATTTTGTTCCCAAAGACGTAAAGAAGGATAAGGATGTATATTAACAGCCTTTGACACATATATGAAAATTAAAACGTTACTATGAGTTTTTAATAGTTTTGATAAGTTGCCAGTTATCGTTGTTTGGCGCCATACTGTTACACCAGGGAGATATATATATAATTTATGGTTAAAATTATAATGGGTACATTTAGTAAATTCGGTCATTATGCCAGAAGCATTCATATTGTGAAAACGTCGGCGAACAAGTACTCTTTGTTTCCGGGGCAAGAATCCCTTTGGATCGCTGCGCCATCGTAGTAAGTAACTAAGACGAATTTGAAATTAAAGTAAATAGAATAGATTCCAAAAAACAATTTATTCGTCGTTACATGGTTTAAGTCATCGTTCGTACATTTACAACTTTTAAAAGCATCCGCATCCACCACCATATCCGTATCCGTAACCAGCAGCGCCGTATCCGTACGGAGCAATAGCTTCGATGTCTTCTGTCAGCATAGCAACCTCCCCGTTACCACAGCCGTATCTAACACCAGCGCTACCACAAGTAGGTAAGTCGCCCTCTAGACCTACGGTTCCTAAGAAAGGTACAGCACCGGCCACGGCGAGTTCTCCTGCATAACGATTCTCAGACACAAGAGAAATTCCGCTTGGTGGGATTGGGGAAGCGCTGGCAGTGGGGAAACCACCACCGGAGAAACCTGGAGCAGCTATTCCACGGCCTCCGTAACCAACTCCCCAACCACCGCAGGAAGCTTCAGCTATACCGTAACCCCAACCCGCTCCACCGCAAAATCCAGCGATAGACTGTAAACAAATCAAGGTATGAGTTATTTAGAAATGTATTTATTGTGTAAACATATGCTTTCTATGATCAGCCCTTAAACGTTTACTGCTGGAGATAAGATATCTAAGTGTCTTGTCTGGGAGTTCCGTTACGGTGGCTATCTTGTACATGGGCACTAAACCACCAGTATTGGCGCCCTTCCTCTGCAACGCGATGGACCCGGCACCCGCACGGTGAATCCATGGAATGCTAAGAAATTCGTCTCTCTCTCAATATAACTAGCTGTTTCCCGTTACTTCGTTCGTGTAAAATTACACTCGCCTTCAGACCTCCTTAATCCGGCCCTCTCGGAAAATTAGTTTTTAGCGGATGTCTACTAACCAAACTACCCCCATGCCTAATTTCATCTTTATATCACCCGCGGTTTTCGCTATTTCTTGTTAGATGTTCTTTCGCTTCTATGCCTCCAAAATTCTAAGTAAACGTTCAGGTTTAAACATAGACAAAATTACTCCTGAAGATATCTGATATTTATCGAAATAAATCGCACCAGTTTCTAAAAGTTTAATCTTGCAATCAAAGTGGTTTTTTTTTTGTCGGCTATCAGTGTCAGTATAAAGTTCCAAGTACACAGATTAATTTTCACTCGACTCCATCTACAATGATTAAGATATTTTTTCCACTTTTTTATAATTATAACCCATCAATATGGACTACATGTTTATTTTTTAGTTAAGAGTCATCCATAAATGACGTCACACGAATATTACGACTTGATGTGTGATATTACATAAAAAAGAAGTAAAACAGCAGATTCAATTTCTTTTTTTATATTTTTAATTTTGACATGTGACGTAAACCAAGTTGCTGTCTCCTGTACGTTGTCACACAATGTCACATTTTAGTGATGCCTCCCCCCACTCCAAGGTTTGATATAACCTATGCTCCATGGTCGAGTGAAAATGACCGACAGCCATCTGACGTCATTATGATGACGTCATCTGGACTCACTATTTTACGAATCTTCGTAATTAGAAAGACAGGAGTACGGTAAAGGGATGGAGTAAAACGATGTAAAGGTAGATGGGGATGAGAGAAAGGATGCGGATAGACTAAAACCGTGAGGATACCGACTCAAACTCCAATACCAGTGCAATGATTAAATTCGTCAAGGATATAGTTAAGAGTTAGTAGACATCCGCTGAGAATGCAGTACAGTCAGATTCTTCAAATTTATTAATATGATCATAGAGTTATAAAATAACTCAGGGTAGTGTTGACGTAACAAATTGTAAAATTACTAACAATAAATAATTGTCACTTGATATCTTGTAAATTAAGAAATTTATTTTATTATTTAGTTTTCATTTATAAATAAAAAACAGTGGCACTCCGGGAGGCGGAGTAAAAGTGACGATAAAGTCACTTGACTTTGGACAATGACGCGAGTTTCATGCTTTTGTTTACCCAAAAAGTACACATAAATACTCAGTATTTACACATTCAAATTATAAAGGCATATATATAGCTCATAAGCCGCGTTCGGTGACGATGACGCGAATTCGATGACAAATTATTCGTCCGCATCTCAAAAATACCCCAACGTTTTCACTTCAAAAACATTTGTTACAATTCGTCATTCCTAAATCAATACATTTATATAATTACGCAAACAAAATGCTAATCCATAAAAACAGATACCTAAAAGGACCCATATTATTAAGGTATCAGTGCGACTTTGCACTTGACATTCAGAACTGGTTTGCACAACTCTAAGTAGTTCTAAGCTGAGGTCAGTATCCTGATGCTGGAGTGGACAGTACCGCGGCGCGCGCGCAATCGACGCACGCGTAACGAGGGTTCCGTACCTCAAAAGGAAAAAAGGAACCCTTATAGGATCACTTCATTGTCCGTCTGTCTGTCTGTCTGTCTGTCAAGACCTCTTTTTGGAAGACCTAAAAATTTTAAATTAATACCAAATACTGAAATCTGCGGTCCCTTGAAGCTGTGAAAAATCATCCCTACAAGTGAATACAATCAAAAGATATGGCCGTTTATGTTACTTTTCCCATACATTTCCAAGGGGAACCAAAACCGATACTGTAGCACAAGTAAAGGAAAAAATCCGAAAATTGTAAATTTTTGTTGCAAGTGTCTGTTTGTCTATCTGTCTGTTTGTACGTCAAGGCCCTTTTTCTGAGGATGGCGTTGAAATATAAAGTTGAAATTTGTAGTAAATATTGAGGTCTATTGTCTCTTAAGGCTGTCATAAAATCTGTCCTCTAAGGATTCGAAGAGAAAAGATATGTCTCTTAATGTCACATTTTTCATACATTTGCAAAGACATTTAATAAAGAATACCGTATTAATCCTTATCCATTTAAATACGTTACACGCTTTGTACATTTTATGTAGATCAAAATTGTCCATTACAGCATATTATTAACATTAATATCTGCGAAGTTATGAGAGACTTAAAATGGGCAGGCTAAGTGGCCGGCGGGCGTTGTGGTAAGCGACCCATAGATGTCGCTGTTTTGTTGTTATACGCGTGCCGAGTCCGTTAAATCGAGTAATAAAACCTAAATAAAACTTTCCCCTCAGCTGAGGCTTATTTAGCTACTAGTTTAATTTATTATTATACTATATGTCGATGGTGATAGAAGAACATAATGTAGAAATAAAAGTAATATTTGGGAAGTTTGAGAATTGGTCGTAAACTATTTTTCAAAGGATGGCTCATGCGGACGAAGTCGCGGGGTACGGCTAGTGTATATATAAAAGTTAACGACTTAGGCCATGTAAAATTAAGTAACAAAAAAATAGATTTAATTTTAGCGTGATGGTATATAACCTAGGCTATGGAACCTTCCTCGATGAATAGGCTATCTAACAATGAAATATTTTTTCAAATGGCCCAGTAGTTCCTGAGATTAGCGCGTTCAATCAAACAAACTCTTCAGTTTTAATATAAATTAGCGTAGATTAAGATTTGTATCCATATTTGCTACACACATTCTTTTATTATGGCAGCAAAGTTGCTCAGAAATTATAAATCTTAATTCTGTACATCGGATTTTAATACAACTATACAATATTTAAAAAAAAAACAGTGACACTGTTCAACGTCAGAAGTGAAAACTTGAACATACAGAGATGTCGGTAACTGTAACAGTGTCGAGAGTTCAATGGTTTTTTCTCATTTCAAAAGACGCTCAACGCATCTAAAGAAGTATTAACTTCAAAAATTAATCTAAAAGATCTCAACTAAATAAATGGTTAGCTTTATACTTTAGAATAAACTAAGATTTTAATTGCATACATGAACAACTTACGCGCATACATTATGGAAATTAATTTATTACCCATTAAAAGTTTTAAGAACAATTTACCATATGAATACTTTCAAGTGTTCGTTTGCTCTGAAAAATGTATAAATTTAAAAAAAAAAACACTGTGGAAAATCTGCGCAAAATTAATATTTATTCGCATTTAACATTCAAACTCACATGTTCAACACTTCCCTGGGGTCAGGGTGTGTTCACCCAGTGTGTTGCAGCGCTTGAGGAAGAGAGTTGGACAGTCTCAGAGGATGTGCTTGACCGTTTTCAAGTCCTCGTGACAGAACCAGCATAATGGGGATTGACATAGGTGGATGGTATGTAAATGTTTCTTAAGTAAAGCACATTTTTGGGATTTTTGTGTCCATCCATTTCTGGCTTAGAAAATAACTGAATTATTAATATGGAAGTATATTTATTACAATAAACAGGTATCTGGTTTTTTCAATAAACCATGTAACATATTATAAATAGAATAAATTTATTATGCACACGATATCGTGATAATGAAGTAGGTAATTGTAATTTAATTAGTATGTTATATACTAATATCATTCGCAATAGAGTATCAATATAGAATAAAACCGTAAACACAATAAATAAAGGGGACGTCGCACGTCAATCACTATTAAAAAGACCGGTTCTGAAATTTATCGGTCATATCTCGAGTTGAAGTTTATGTGACACGAATATTTAATTTTAGGCTTCATAGTCAGGTATAGTGAACACTTTAAGAAGTATAGTGGCAAGTTTAAACCGTTAAAAGTAATCTAACATACGTTAATTATATAAAACATTCTTTTAATTTTGGAATAGTTAATATAAGCCGGCTGGTCGAAATTCGCCCACAAATCTTTAAATTTGTAAAATTTTAATTATTTTTACAATGATATTGACATATTTGACAATTACGGTCTATTAATACGGTCATTATAGGACTACGCTTTGATAAAGTATTTCATTTACATTGAAAAGAAATTAAAATAATTAATTAATTTGAGGGGGATAAAGAAATTAAAGGAATATTAATATATATAAATAAAGCCCTAGTAATTCTAAAGTAGTCATCGCGGTGAAAAGATTGACCCCGTCTAAATTAAAACACGCAAAAAAGGCAACATATGGATTTTTTTTAAATTATTTTAATAAATGCACAAAATTTAAAAAGAGGTGATGTCACACAATGGGGAGGGGTTCCGGAAATGTGAGAGGGACAAGGGGATGTGAAAAATCGTAAAATTCGTGTCCGTTATGGAGGATCCCTAAGCAATACCGCTAAAATCTATAAAAATAGTCTAAAATGACGTTTTTCATAAATTTGTCCTACGTTCCTCGCATTCATATCGAATTAATTTAAAACGCAATCTGTAAAAAATTGGTTAAGAAATATTTATCGTTGCGTAGTCGTGACGTGACCGTATAATTGAAAAACGCCCATTGTAGATTCGTTATCGGTACGGGCACTGCAGCTGATCATACACGCTTCAGACACCATCGCAATATCGGCTTTGCACCAATGCGATAGGGTTGAAATTCGAGTGGAGCTTATCAAGAGTATATCAAATCGTGATGGTACAAAATGGATGCGGATCGAAAAGAGATCCAATCCACGATAATAATTTGATTAGAACTGCTTTTACAGCTGCAGCCGTTATTGCTAGAATATGTTCCACTTTATTTTTTTATATGTTCAATCAAAGATCCTGATTGAAAATGACCAAGTTATATTATAGGCAATCGAAGGTCCTGACTGAATGAATGTTGACTCTTTCACCGCTTATGAAGTAATAAATAAAAAAATAATAATGAACATTATGGTGAACCACAAACAAATATAACGCACAATGAATACGCAATACGTTTTAATAAAAACTAGAGATATGCTAGAACTAGAGATTTGCCTACTGTAGGCTTATTTAAAGCTATGTCCAAATTCTAGAATGACATTTGACAATTTAATTAGTCAATAATATAACTCGGTCATTTTCAATCAGGATCTTTGATTGAACATATAAAAAAATAAAGTGGAACATATTCTAGCAATAACGGCTTACATGAAATGTCAAAATTGACATAACACAATGCCCAAAATACATTTTAACACTTTGACATCATCCTATAATAAAATTTATACGTGTGTGCGTAAATCGTTTGGCACTGGTGTGTGTCGGTGGGGTTTAATTTAAAAACGGAATGGATTAAAAATACATATTTTATGAAAATAATAGCTTCTACACACCCTCCTCTATATAAACTATAATTGTGCGAAATTTCAAACTCCTCCGGTAGCGCAATTTTAATTAGATGGTACCACGTGTTCGTTTTATTTATTAATATAAATATAATCAACTTCTGTTGAATAAAAGCAAGGATATTTAAGAAAACTATAATATGAAATCATCTTTTTAAAGGATACAAATAATTAGTGGCGCCCAGGCTTACCAAAAGCTTCATTCCCCCTTCTATTATTTGGGTAGTTGGAAGAACTAGTCAATAATTATTGATATATTAACATATAAAGAGTTTTATTATACAGACGTTACCATCAACAACCTCACTAACATATGAATAACTATTATATTATGTATCTATACAGGTGTTCCAAAGGGTGACAAGGAAAGGATTGCTTACATCTGGGGTTATTCGAAAATTTTCGTCCGAACCTTAAATGGTTCGGTCGAAAATTTTAAAATAATAATTAAAAAATCATATCTCCTAAACTACAAAAAAATCGCGGAACATACATGGGGTATTTTCGAGTTCCCCCAAATGTCAGCAATGCAAAAAAAAATTTTTGGACGTCACCCTTTGGACTACCCTGTATATAAAAGCGAACGGTCACCTGATACGAGATCTCGATAACTGCGGAAAGTACAAAGATATAAATTTGCAAGGACGTAGTGTTAAAGTAGACATCCGCTAAGAACGGATTAATAAGGGCAGGCAAGTTTAATTTTACGTGAACGTAGTGGCGGGAAACAGCTTGTACATAATATAACCCAATTTAAATCCACTTCTATTCAGCGCGAGACGTGTTTTCCACACTAACGGCACCATATCGTTTGATCCCCGGTCTATTCGGGGCACGTACTGAATTTTTAATCTCCCTAAACTATGTAGAATTTTTAACACCATTCGTAATTGCGTGCGGACACGACCGGCTTAATAATGCATCTGGCGTACATTCGATTACCATCGATTTTTTGTATGAATTCACAAAATGGCCGGCGGTAGATGTGAATTTTAAAATTATTTATTAATGTTGTTTAGTTTATGTTCACACTTAAATGATAGATAGACAGATAAATTCTTTATTGAAAACATAAAACGAAAAAAGGGACTACAAAGTATACTTATTTGAGTTTTATAAACAATTATAGTGCAAATACGATGTTATTGCCAATGACTATAAATGAATGAATGAATATATAATATGAATTCTAAATGTATGAATTGGAATGATATATACAATATACGCTAGAAAGGTGAAAAATTACAAAATAGTTTCGTTGCTTTATAAAAATAATATATTAATAATAATAAGTTATTAGCCCAAAAAAAAGTAAATCTTAGTATATATAAATTACGCGACACGTTGTTTGTCCGCGATGGACTACTCAACTACTTAACCGATTTTAATCAAATAGCCACATCATCTGCAGTTTGATCCAACTTGAAAGATACGATAGGTTATATCTCAATTTATAGCCGCGAATAAAAATGAGTAGCTGAAATATATACACGTGCATAACTTCCGAACGACTGTACCAAATTAGATAATTTCTTATTTGTTGTGTTTGTTCATGTTACGACAAGGTTTGTATAATAAAGAAGGAATAGCAAAGCGAAAAGGAAATGGAACGGAAACGGGGACGGGAACTGGTAATAATGTTTTAAGATAATAGAATATAGTAAATAGTAAGTAACCCAACGTTCGGGCAGAACAACGCCTGCCGTATCTTATATTTTTATGTAGCTAGTTTGAATGTCTACTGTTTTATTTTTAATTCTATAACTGAGCTGAGTAATAAAACCAACAAAAAAGTATCAATACAAACTCGGGCATTCATTTAGTTTTCAGCTAAATGTTCATAAAGATTACGCAAATAAATGAATTTGAATAACTCAAACAAAGCTGCTTGCAAATATTTATACTTTGTATCACAATTCTGTTACATGTACTTAAATAAAATGAAAATAAATAAATAAATAAAACCTACTCAAATATTTTTTTGCGTAAATCCACAAAAAAAATCATATTTGCGAATTTACGCAATGCGATTTTAATTTTCGTGCCTTATCTTTTCCTCTAAAGAATCGTGCCCCATACTTGATTTGTACGTAACCCTAGATAAAACCTGCGTTGTGACCCTGGTATCTTTACAGGTCAGTGGCGAGGTCAAGGTGTTCCTTGCATTGTAGCGTTTACACGGAGCTGCGTAATTGCTTACATAATTAAGCATTATATATACACTTAAGACGTACACAAAAGCACACACAATTTATTTATCATACATAAGTATAGTTAAAATCAAATTTTTTTATTCATATAGTCATGCCAATATCCTTTACATTTAAGTTATATTTCTCAAACAAAATACTTCGTACTGTTTCGGCTCACACACATTCCATCAAGAAATATTGTACATTAATAATAATGTTGCAAATTAAAAATCTTGGTACTAAAAAAATAGCAAAGAGCGTGTCGAGACACGCTCTTGGCCAAGGGTTCCGTATCTGATACGCTATAAACGTATTTGTTAAATAGCTTTAAAAGTTTTTGTTCGATTTCGTTCAAAATAATTTTCCTAATGAGCTTTTAGCGTGTTCTATCAATATGAAAAGTTTCTAGTCTCTACGTCTAATAGTTTGGAAATGCTAGAGGGGGACCATCTTACGGGCAGACAGACAGACGGACGGACGGACGGACGGACCGAGCGAAATTATAAGCGTTCCTTGTAGTACTACCCTAAAAAGGAAATAATCAAGAATCGTTATTGCTAGTATTCCATTTTTAAATCTGGTGCCAAACGTCATGTCTAAATAGCGTTAATACCCAAAAATTGACTCATTTCAACTTCTAGAGGTGTTATATAATATTGACCAGACAATAA
This sequence comes from Charaxes varanes, assembly GCA_024363005.1. Taxonomy (NCBI): domain Eukaryota; kingdom Metazoa; phylum Arthropoda; class Insecta; order Lepidoptera; family Nymphalidae; genus Charaxes; species Charaxes varanes. Next base: position 40,936 of record JANCMC010008329.1, on the reverse strand, counting down.
AACAATCAAGAAACGTTTTCGTATATTGTTTATAACTCTTTCGTGTTAGATTTAGCAACTCGCCTAGAAAGTTACTACCGCTACTAATCACAATCTTAAATATAGTCGCTTTCACGACTATATTTAGCGTTTGGGCATATTTTACGCAAACTAGCCTGTTCTAGTTGAATATTATCTTGACTTGACGCTTTTTGACTATTGCATAAACGGTATGACGTCGTCTTTTGTTCCAGTTTCAATTCCTGATATCTAGTAGTTACGTATAAATTCAAAATCCTGTCCTGACTACCATATCTTGCTCCAGATTAACTTCTTCCAAGCATTATTCCGGTCGAGTGCTATCTGCTTAAGTTGCAGAAAGAGAGTGTGGCTGTGGTGCGAGTTTTTTTTTTAAGAATATTAGGAATACTTTTTAGTTATGTCTAATATTTCATTGCACTTGAAACTTGAAAGAAAATGTAATAATAACCTTCCTAGGACTTCGAGGAATATTTTGTTAAAATACTTACTCTTCGAACCGAAGTAGGTCTACGAGTTGACTTTACTTAGGATAAAAATTTTCATGTTAGGCCCACAGCGGCACCTTCTTAGCGTCAATGCTAAAACATATGACTAAAATTGAAAAATATGTGATATCACATCGGTCGGATTTTCGAAAATGTGGCAACCTATGTCAAGGACAGGTTAGAGGAATTAAAAAATCGTAAAATTCATGAGACGTAATTTATGGATTTTAAAGTTTTTTTTTTTTTAAGAATTATGTCAAACAAAATCAGATGATAGTGTATCAGTAACTTGATACTATAATGGACTGTAAAGGTCCTTCCATTCTTTTCATTAACAATAATAAAATAATACTTTTGCAGTTCTGTTGATCGGATGTCGAGTGTGAGATGGGGGATAACCCTTAATCTGTTCACGTTTCTCTTGCAATGCGACAGATTTGTCACACTTTGTCACCGTATCTAACATCTCGAACCTACAGCCCTATTTGATCATTCGAGATTAGAAGAAAACTGAAAATAAACGCGTACTAATATTTTATTATAAGATCTGAATAGGTAAATTTACAGAATACATTTTTCCACATAAATCTATATCGCTTTTATTCTATGTCAGATTTTGTAGAACATCTATTGCTTAAGAGATGTGCGTTAATTATTCGCAGACGTATCGATGTTTGAAACAAGGTGACTGAAATTCATACAGCTAATAAATATCGTTTGATGTTTATGCGTTGTATGCATCACTTAGTCTTGATGCGTAAGTAATAGATATAAATAAACAGGGAAATTTTAAAATATATTAGTGGAGGTCTGAGACGTGTAGGACGCTTCAGTTAGGATATCGGCGGGAAGTGGCGGCAATGCTGTCACGTCAAATGATGGTATTGTTGTCGCGTTTCATTCGGTTTGTATGAGTTCCCGGTGGCCTAAACAGCTCTTTAAAGGCCGGCAACATATCTACGAGCCGTCTGGTACTGTCCATTAGTGTCGCCCCATTAATTAAAAAAGTAAAAAATACAACCTGTGATTAATCAGATCAATAATCACTGCTTCTAAATTACAATATTGTATGCAAAAACTTTCAATAATTTTGATACTTTTTGCATATAAACGATATATAAGTTGCAAAAGCTAAAACCTGTCTGAAAGTACCTAAGCTTTGGAACCAGGAAGCTTTTTTAAGCTCCACCAACGAACTGACGATGATTGATGTGTTCGAACAGAAGAAGCGTGAGGAATTACAGCACAATTACAGAGCGAGGCGATACTGTAATAAATTACAACGCACGGCTGGACGCCATTACAGTCACGAGTCGTGTTAAAATCCCTCTCTAGTAAGATTTATGGTGGCTTTTATCAGGTTGACTCATTAGTACGTACTATTTAATTGAATGTAAGGAGATAGTTTTGATTTTTATCATTGTTTTTTGAAAGAATGACAGCTTATTCTATAGTTCATAATAATAAATATATACAGGATTATATGACACACGGACGTCTGTTTCTAATGTCTACAACTTAATGTCTGTGTTATGGGTAGCAGACGCGTGTTATACACAATTTTTTTTTTGTAGAAACATATAAACTTATACATGTTTATAATACACCCAGACTCGAGGCGGGAATCGAACCCACGACCCCCGGAGCGGAAGGCAGGGTCACTGAAGTCCCGGGCACTGCTATGGTTCCTTCCTCTGGAACGCGATGGACCCGGCACCCGCACGGTGAATCCATGGAATGCTAAGAACTTCGTCTCTCCTCGAGAGGAAAAAGGGAATATTAAACATACCTAAAATAAATCAAGTAATCTTAAAAAAAAAATAATAAAAAATTCGTAAATAGGGTATTATTTCAGATTATTGTACAAATAACACTGAAGTTATACCATTTCTATTTTCATTTTCCCTATATATTTGTCAGTATTTCTGTCCCATGACAAATGGAGGGTCCGACAAACATTATTACGGAGAATGTCAACAAATATGCTCCAAAGAAAATTGTTATCTTTGATACTGAGAGACCTTGTTATAAGGACTGTAATCGCCCGAACCATACTATAATAGTCCAGTAAAATTACTTATAGCCCAAAAAATTCGCATTAACACGAGAGCGTTTAAACCGCGCGTTAAAAAACTCGTTTAAATAGAACATACGAACTCCGAAATTTTTGTTCACACAGAAGCGCTTTTGTAACGCGACGCTTTTTTATCGAGCAACGTTTTATTTTCAAGGCTATATATACATTTAGGCTATAGTATACGCACTAAGAAGCGCCATCGCAGAGATTTAACGCAACGTTTTTTAACTTAGAGTTTTTTATTAATCGATATTCATAATTAAAAGTTCATATTTATTTAAATGGATATCGTACTCAATAAACAGTCTTAACTCGCCCCATAGCCACATCCTCTGCAATCTAAGCGGACTCTAATACTAGACTGGCATAGCGCTAGAAAGAGGAATAAAGAGCCAGATTAAAATGTAAACACAAATATGTATAATGTCTTCTGATTAGAAGGTTTACTGGTTTGTCGTCTTCCAAAAATGTCAGAGAATCTGAGCTGGTATTTAATAAGCCTATAGCCCAACTGTACCCTTCCAAGTAAAACAATTTTTCATAGTTCTTTTCCATAATCGGAGACACATTGTCTCCCATTATGGTAGTTGAGTTTTCATCTGTTGAAAGAAAGCAAGATTTAGTTAAAATTGTAATATGTATACATAAGATACCTCCCATGTGAATTGTTGCAACCCCAAAGTCAAAATCTTTTATTCATATAGACTTTTTATAAGCACTTATGAACGTCATATGTATCATATTAATATGTTTTAATCATTTAACAATTCGGTGATAAAATTTACAACTTAATAGCTAAGTTTACAAAGGTTCTTCACGCCCTGCACTGAGAAGAGTCCGCAAAAAACTCAGTCGTATATGTTTTTTGTTATCAACATTTTCACAATAATTCAGATTTGCTTAGAACAATTTATTCCCAAGCATTATTATCATTCAAATAATTCCTTACAGTATAATAGGGTTTTTGAATAAATTTACGTTTTATAAAAGATTTAAATTTCATAAGAAAAGGGAATGTCATAGGGGAGTTTGTTATAGAAACGTCTACAGTTACATTTAAATGTGGAATTAATTTTACGAAGCCCAGAGTGCATTACTAGTTTTTCTCTATTTCTGAGATTTCTGCAAGTGAAATCACCCTCATATCATCTAATATTGTCTCCGTCCCCGTTTCCTCTCCCGTTCCCGTTTTTTTTTTTTTTTTTATGTTACAAGGGGGCAGACGAGCAGGCAGCAGGCACCGAAGTGCCGCGCGTTGCTGGAAGAGAAAACTCCAGCGGATCTTGTAAAGCGCGACGTGGACGACCTTATAGAGTCCGGTGATCGTTACTATAAACAGTGCATGTTGGCCTTAAAGTGTTATAAAGGTAAATTTGGCATTAAATTTATACTTGTCGTTATAATAATAAACGGCTTTATTCATCTAGAATCTTCTTACCTCGCACTATTCATCTGTGGAATCAGTTGACAGCTTCGGTATTTCCGAACGGATACGGCTCAGGGACCTCCAAAAAATAGCGTACTCATTTCTCAAAGGCCGGCAACGCATCTGAGAGCCCTCTGGTGTTGCAGTTGGCCATGTGCGTCCGTAGTCACTTATTAGAATGCCGCTGCTCGATTTCCCTTGATATATTAAATCTGTATATATTACACATGAGTTTAAAAAGCCGGCACTAATATTATAAATTGTTTTGAAGAAATGTTTACAGTGAATAGGCTCTGAAACTTCTGGATTGATTCGAAAAATTCTTTCAACAATATCCCTAATGAATATCCATAACATAACATAACATAACATAAATACCCGGGTGAAACAGGGCGGGCCGCTAGTAATACAATAAACACGTTTTATGTCAATTTATTCTTTCATTCTTAAGCTAAAATATTGCTTAATAGTGGATAATATGTAAATATATACTGGACTATATGACAGACGGACGTCTGTTCCTAAGGTAGACAAATTAATGCCTGTGTTATGGACAACAGACGCCTGTTATACACAAATTTTTTTTTAGAAATATATAATTGCATACATATTGATAATACACCCAGACTGTCTGCACGACCAGAAGGCCAGCAGTATAACAGGCGGCTGTTACCTATAACACAGGCATTAAGTTGTCTACCTTAGGAACAGACGTCCGTGTGTCATATAAATAAATAAATAATTATATAGAGGACTATATGACACACTGACGCCTGTTCCTACGGTAGACAACTTAATTCCTGTGTTATAGGTAACAGGCGCCTATAACACAGTAAAATAAATATATAAATATACTATAAATATATAGTCCTATATATTTAATTATTTATTTAAACTTGAAATGAACTGTCTACCTACAAAAATAACTTATAAATTTAAAAAGAAAGGCAGTTTCTATTGAAAATAAATGGATAGGTCCTATGACAAATTGAGAAAGAATCTGGTATTGCCTTATATACAACTGTCCTGTTATCTTCTTCCTTTCATTCCCTCACTGCTGGGAATTGTGACCTTGCACGATTAATATTCATCGGTTGTCTTTTAGGCTGGAGTGGACCGCACTGTGTATGCTACCGCTGGACGCCTTCAGTAATAAGATATTTAATCTTAAAATATGTTTGTCAACCAAAAATTTAAACAAAATACAGTTTTCAACAAGCATAACGAAATATGCGCGCAAAGGCCTTATTGCTAAAGCAATCTTTGATGAGACGAGCATATACGAGTCACTAAATGGATAGTGCAAATAAAAACAAATAAGGAAATCACTGTAATCATAATTGTGTATTTATTTTAACATTTATAATATGTATATATATGCCCATATGTATTTATATATATCTTATACATGTATTTTGATTGTATGTATGTTTACATATTATATGTATTATTAGGGAGTATGTATTTTAGTATTGTTTCTGAGATATTTATGTAAAGAATTTCCAATCCCGTACAACATATCCGTACGCCTGGTCAATAAACTTAGATACCTTTATGAATTGAGAACTCTTAATATCTTTTTTTTATAATTATTCTTTTTTTTTATTGAAAATATTATCGAGATATGCCTGATATTGTTTTTGACTCCATTTAAACTTTTTTTTAAAAAGTTCACGTTAGGACCGGCCAAACCACGGGGTTTAAATCCATCTCCTTGTGGAATTAAGTCTTTTACCACTGAGCTGTCGAGTTTTTTTTTTTTAAAGAATGTTAGGAACACTTTTCAGGTATGTCTAATATTCCCTTTGCCCCTCCTACTAAGCTTAAATTAAAAGCTAGTATTAGGCGTGGGTGCGATAATACCCCAACGGCGGTGGATTTTAAACCGGGTACCTTGCGGATTTCAGGCCATACCTTATACCGTTGAGCTATTGAAGCTCTAAATTTGTTTTTTTTTTTGATAATTTCCTCCACATTAAGATACAGGCTAAGTCTGGTATTCCTCAGGGAGCTAGAGGGCACGAAGGCGGAGCTGATCGGCTGCCGGCGCGAGCTGGACGAGCTGAAGGAGCGCTACCGGGAGCTGGACGACGAGTGCGAGACTTGCGCCGAGTACCTGCGAGAGAGGACCGAACAGTGCACCAAGCTTAAGGAGGCCAAAGCGGCGCTGGAGGTACGGGTTGCATTTAAAATATACCAGTATAACGGTATAATGTAACCTATAATTTAATTTAATTTGTAATTTAATTTGTAATTTAATTTTAATCTAATTTTGTAATTTTTTTTTTTTTTAAATAATTATTTTTTGTAATATGTCGTACGAATGAGAGCTACGAGTCTAATACAGTTTGCCGCACAACGCAGCGATATGCGTCACCAAGGCTTTATACATACAGCCTTAATGTGGCCCTATCGAAAAATCAGTTATTTTTCAATTAAATGAACCTTAGACATTGAACAAAATCATTAAATCCTACATGGACAAAGTCTTGAGGAACGCTAGCCTTTAATACATTTAGAACTAGCTGTTTCCCGCGACTTGGTCCGCGAAAAATTGCGAAGGTCTTTAGACATTTTTAATTTGACCCAATCGAAAAATCGTTTCTCAGCGGATGTCTACAAGCTATATACTACTTCCTTGCCAAATTTCGTCTTTGCACGTCCCGCGGTTTTCGCGATTTCGTGATTGGAGACCTGGCTTTTACATAAAAAGATTATCCCGTTTTTCCGTACCCAAAACATGGTAATAGAAACCGATGGTAATGTATTGCGACCGTAACAGTAACCTGTTAAAAGCGATCGCGTGGCTTATATCAGATTATTCGTGGTTTATGTTAGAAATCATCCTGAATAGTTTGCGCGCCAACTTGGGCGAGATCGCAGCCCGTGTGAGACAAGTCGCTCAGTTTGTGCAGTTCAAAGGACTTGTATTCCTCGTTCTGTGGTTCGCGATCGCCTACAGACTGGCTCTGTTTTTCTAGTTACTGGAACCATGGTGAGATGTTTTTTTTTTTTAATATATAACAAGGGGCAAACGGGCAGGCGGTTCACCTTAGTGACTACCGATGCTCATGGACAACTGCAACACCAGAGGGCTCGCAGATGCGTTGCCGGCCTTTGACAAATGAGTATGCTCTTTTCTTGAAGAAGTCTGCAGTGGTCCCTAATGATAAGCTACCGGCGGTTGGGTGTAGAGCTATGAATCTAAAGTAAGTGACCGATAGGAATCAAAGTTGAAATATTTATATTATCATAACAGATAAGGAAACTTAATACATTGTCAAGTACGGTTTTTGGATTATTCTTATGTATTACTTAAGAAACATCTTAAATATCTGCGGTAGTATAATATGTTGAACAAATAGCTTTCAAACTATTTTAAAGGTTAGTATCCATCAGTGAAAGTGGAACAACTTTGTGTGTAAACGTCTAAACAAAAATATTTCACATTTGGATAAAGTATCGCTTTTATGACCTTTTAGTAGAATACAAGATTAAATGACAATCAGACCGATACACTTATAAGTTACTGATAATTCAAAAAAAAGTTATATTTCGGTGATAATTAAAAACGTAGATTATATATATACATATATCAATGAATTCGTGTCATTGCTCAGTAAAGCAAGAGTACGTACTATCATTAGAACTCGCAAAGGATCAAATTCAAAGTCAAAGTCAAAATCTTTTATTCATATAGACTCTTCTATAAGCTCTTATGAACGTCATATTTATAATATTAGAATGATTTTTTTTAGTCATTTAAAAATTTGGTGATAAAATTAACGACTTAAAAGGTAAGTTTACAAGGGTTCCTCGCATCCTGCATCAAAAGAGCCCGCATCAAACTCAGTCGGGTATTTTTTTTATTATCACCATTTTCACAATAATTCAGATTTGCTTAGAGAAATTAGAGATTATTTTCCATTAGACCCAGAATGTCTACAAAATTCTACTGTCCCTTCTATTGAAATTCCAAAAAAAAATCCGTTGATTAAAGGATATTTTCACAATTAATTTTGTCCTCAAAAAATATCCTATTGCAAAACAGGAGTCGTGCATTTTTGGTTTTCTTTTTTTAATTTTTTAGAAGTCTAGCTATTTTCCGCGATTTCGTCCTTGTCAAATTAAACTGGCTCTTATACCACCTTAACGTGGTCCTACCGAAAAATCTGTTCTTAGCGGATGACTATTAAAAACAACCTCCCTGTCAAATTTCATCTTTGTACATCGCGCGGTTGACGAGGTACTACGATAAGTGACCTTTCAGGCGAAAGGCATTTGGATGTGACCTTTTGAGGCTAAAAGCATGTAGATGTGATAATATAATTCAACACTAATGAATTATCTTTAATAGAAATCTTATTTCCACTTAATAATACGGACGATAATGAAATGTTAGCTTCTCCATGATTGAGGTTTTATTGCAAATAATATTCTCTCATCAATATTGCATTCAGTTTAATTACGCGTTTGTCGCACTTATTTTAATTTTGCGAGTTACATTCTACTAGCTGAAATTCCCGATGTTACCTGTCAGTCCTTTTTTTGGGTTCAGTACGTCCAAAGGAAAAACGGTACCGTTTTAGGATCACTTCGTTATCCGTCTGTCAGTCAAGACCCTTTTTCTGAAACGCGTACAGGTATGTAGTTGAAATTAATACCAATTACTGAGGTCTGTAATCCCTTGCTGTATAAAAATTAACTCTCTGTGAATACGCAATCAAAATTTATGGCCATTTATAACGCATTTTCCATACTAGTACATTCGAAAAGGGAATCAAATCCTTTAGGGTACTTCCCGTTGACGAAGTACTTTTGTATGAGGACACACGCTTCTAAAGAAGTGACTACATGCATAGATGAAAAGTAAACCTGTTTTTTTTTTACTTTAAATAGATTCTTAGTACTTCTTACTTACTTAGTATTTTTAAAACAATTATAGAAAGTAAAATATGGAAATGACTCGATTCAATGAAATGTAAATAGATAAATTAAGATATTGTAGATTCTTCTGCTTCTTCCTCGTTCCCTTATTGCTGAGGATCGTGACCATAAAGCAGTCTCTAAAAGTTACTATCATGTAACTTATGGTTACATGAATGTGGATTACTAGATAGCTGTTCAGGTTACTGTTTGTGAGCGAAATAATAGTTATTCAATTAATATTTAACTTGTTTATTCGCTCGAACTACAATCTTGCAAGAACGCAGTGCTACCGAAAATATAGTAAATTACCGACGCCGCATGACACACTATAGCATTATTTACAGCCAATAAACATAAAATTTACAACTTAACAATAGCAATGTGGAAATTCTTTAATGAAGTATTTAAGTAAGACCTATTTAAACAATGTTCACATTCTTGTTTCCTCTTTAACATAACATTAAAACATTTACCGTGTTTGGTACTATTATAGCGGAGTTTAAGCCAGATACCTTTTGAGAGCTATTGAACTATCCAGACTCAATACAGCGATACTGGTAGTTGATGACGGAGGCCTATAATATAGTAACAGCGACATACGCTAACGAGCTTAAAGTTGAACGTGTTATCAGCAGATTTCAGCCCTAACCTCTATTAGCGGGGGAGTTTCCAACACGACGCGGAGGCCTACTCGCGCCGCATCCAAAATAAAATTAATTAAAACTTACTTCTAACTCTGAGCCTTTGTTACTGATTTTAACGAGGCTAATTAAACTAACAAAAATTGGATAAATAGCCCCGAAATTAACGAATAGTTTCAGTGAGCTTAAAGTCTCTACCGAATATTCAGTACATTTTGTTCATTTGGCATTTTGCATCAAATGATATTTAATTAAATCGTAAAAGCTTAGTGGTTTCGTCTTTACACATTATTAGAAATGTAATGAAAATTTATAAAAAATTTTGTAACACTTATTTTTGTTTTTATGATTTTTTTTAATAGGTATCAATAAAAAATATATATGAAAACAAAGAAAGACAATTAGGGTACAACGGATTAACTTATCTTTATGTTATTACCTATGTTCTTCTTCTTCTTCCTTGCGTTATCCCGGTTAAATACCACGATCCCCTTAGATTGCAGAGGATGTGGTTGTGGGGCGAGTTAAGATGACCGATTGCCATCTGACGTCATCCTCGGAACCCTCACGATCTCTACAACCTTACGACTAATATCACAAAGTGACAATAATCGAGTCCCACTGTTTTAACTTCCGAAATACGGAGGAGGACAGATATCAAATATAAAGCAGTGCTAGAATGGGTGACCCATCTAGCACCCGGTCGCAGCAAGAACTACTTAACCTAGGAATCGACTCATATGCCGACCACTGATTAGGCCACGACCTCCTCAATTATATTATTACATATATATATTTGAATAAACAATATAATATATGTATATACATACAGTGTTCACGTTAAAATATCTGATACGCGAAAAACCTTAAAATGTTAAACCTTAAAATCATGAAAGAATTGAAACGAAATAAATCTCCAGCAATTTGCCAAAAGTGCCAATTTTATACGGACTCATCATTATGAGTACCACAAAATACATTACTTAAATTATCTTTTCTCCGAAAAATTCAATTAAACTTTTCCTGTTTTTATCCATAGGGAACAGAGAACAGTTGATTTTATTTTTCTCCACAAAGAAACTTTTAATTCTATAGAAAACGTAAATTTTTCACGTAAACGTAACCCTTTGTATCGAATTCTAATTCAATTAGAAATTTCACTTACAAATTTTTATAAAGATATTTCCTATATTAAAAAAACAACTATTAAATATAAGAACTACCAGTTCTTATATTAGAACAAAAAGTCTTATAGTAAGATTCTTATAGTAGAACAAAAATAGTAAATATACTAGTAAAAAAGTGCCCAAGACCGTGTCAAGACAGCCTTAAATAGAAGGGCTCCGTACCTGATACGCGATAAAGGGATTTGATAAATAGCTTCAAAAGTTGTAGCTGTATTTCGCTCAAAATAATTTTAAAACAATCATAGCCCTGTCATAGAAACGTAAGATCTAGTTCACATTCCAACTAAAAAGGTTGATACCTACTAGAAGCAAAAAAAATCTAACCCTTAAAAAATTTAGGTTGCAAACAGAAAGAGTTTAAGCCTGGCCTAGCGAGCCAAGCCCTGAAGCATTGACAGCGTTGTTCGTGGGTCGACAGGTCAGCTGGAGGGAGGGAGGAGAGTGGGGGAGAGAGGTTGTAGCGTAGGTGGGGGTGTTTCCATGGCAACCGCGCCCCACAACACGCCGCCGTGGCGCCGATCGTGCTATACCCCTCATTATATATGTATGCGTTATGAGCTTGGTCGGTGCGCACTGTGACATAGGTGTGGACAAACAGAGAACGGTGCGACGTACATGCTATAAAGCTTTAATATTCAAAAAGTTTACACTGTCACATGTCACACGGGTGGGCGTCTCCTACGACACTATTTGCGACTTTTATGGCAATTTAGGGAACTTCACAAAATACCGACTTTTATCGCAGTTTAAGGAACTTCAAAAAATACCTACTCATTCCTAGCCATGCCAGAAAACTATTAGATACAAGCATTCTCATGATGCTATTGTTCATAAGACATCTTTATATAACTTTTCATCTTTAATAAAAAATATATACCTATTCGGGCAACTCTACATTACATTAATCTGAAGGCTGATTTACATCAGCCGAGCGAACATTCCCATTCTATCAAATTCTTTTAGTTTAAACAGATGTAAAGCATTCTTTCGTTTTTCTTATTCTCTATTTGTTGGTTATAATTTTAACGCTAAGTAAGAGTCGTATACATTAAAAGATCGAGAGAGAATACTCGTGTTCTAGCTCTACGTTCGTATGGTTCAGACCCTTCTTTGTACATTGAGCTCTATCACATAACCTGTCAAAAACTTACTATGAGTTACAAATGTAGTTCTTTGCATGCAGTATGCAGTTGATATGCCTATATACTCTTGCCACCCTTCCAGTTAAATTTTTTAGAAGCTATATGAGGAATGGGCGCGACGTTGACCCAGCGGAGTCTGTCCCAGTAAAGACCCAGTTCTTCATAAATCAAAACACTACTTCTACTTTCCTGCTATGGAGAGTATTATATTCTAAGCCTAGCTGAAGCTCGCGACTACTTTCGCGTGAATTCAGTGTTTTCAATTTTTAGGATTTTCGTATTCTTGTATGTAGTTTATTCTACTCTAATTATTTTTCGACAGTACTATATTCTACGACTAGCTAAAGCCCGCGACTTCGTTCGCGTGAATTCAGTGGTAAAATATTGAGGGTTTCGTATTTTTGTTAGGAACCCTAACTATTTTTCGAAAAGTTAAGTATCCTATGTTACTCCTTGTAACATCAGCTATCTGCCAGTGAAAGTCCCGTTGAAATTGGTCCAGCTGTTTCGGAGATTACCCAGAACAATCAGACAGACGCACAAAAATGGTTTTTAGCTTGCATTTTTGTTATAAGTATCGTACTAGATGACTATATACATATAGTCATAGACAATTAGTAAAAAAAAATTTCAACGCTACCAACAGAGCCTTCAATTTTATTTATACGATTTAGAGATAGTATTCCCTAACATATCTTTTACGGGAGCAAAACTAATTAAAGCTATTTCTAATTTTTACCGATACCTAATGGAATCATTATTAGTATATGCAATTATTCCATACGGCAGAAGATTAGCAGTAACTCTTGGGGAGAAGTACAATTCGGCATTACGGCTACGTAAGGCAGTAATTGGTGCCATAAAGGTTAGTTCACTTGGGGCGGCGTTTATTATCACGAATTTCACCGGCCGGGAGCAGGGGGGTTCGAGACACGCCAACTTTTATAACTCAACGAGTAAGTAATATTTTTAGAAAAAATAAGGCAAAAACACATCAATTACTTTGTATCCTCATGATAAAAAAACGAGAAAATTAGATAACCTAAATTCTAAACCACTATTACCACCTGTGACAGTACTGTAATGATTGTCTATTAAGGCCGATATTCATCAGACGAGCGAATGCTCATTCAACCCCTACTCTATCAAATTCTTCATGTTTAAACAGACGTAGAGCACTGTTTCGTTGTTCTGTCTGCGTTCACAAAAATTTTAATTCTCGTTCTAGTTTTTTGCTCGTTGATATTTTGGCGTAAACGCTAAGAACGAGCTTTGGTTAACACTAAAAGATAGAGAAAGAATGCTCTTGTTCTAGGTCTAACTATATGTTCGTCTGATCTAAACCCAGCTCTATATGAAAATACAGTTGACCTGACGATTATAATGTGATGAATTACCAGATTTTGGATATGATTATATTCGATTCTTTCTCTAAGTCGTAAATGCCAGGTCTGGGAACGAATGAACGTCTCTTTAATATAATGTAACGGACTCAACCACTGGACTATCGCGGCTTTGTAATTACTAAGGTTGAATTAAAAGCTTGTATTAGGAGTGGGTGTGACAATACCCCAACGGCGGTGAGGTTTGAACCGGGTAACTTGCGGATTTCAGTCCACACCTATAGCTCAACGGTATACCGTTGAGCTATTGGCTCAAAGTTGCAGTGACACTTGTGCAAATAGAGTAAATTCACTCCTCGACCTATACGAGTAACAAGTTGAAAAACTTATGAGTTGTTACAAAACCAAAACAATATCACTGAACAGTTTAAACTGCAGTTTACATATAGAGCTCAAGTTTTCTACAAATTTTCCCGCACTTTCTTTTGAATATATGAATACCTTTTCACTGTAAGTAGTCCACAACAGCGAAAGCTCCGCGGAAACTCACTAAAACAGCAAGTTTAAAATACATTTTGTTCCTGGGAATACTTCGAGAAAATTGTTTTCCTTTTATATAGGGTGCTGTTCTAATTCCTTGCGTTTTTCCGCTCTAGTACTTAATTGGAATTAGTCCGCAATTATCCTGATTTATAAAAATAAAGAAAATGCCATAAAAATTTAATCAAATGAATGTCTTTTTGTTAAACTTTAGTAACATCCATCAATATAAATATGTTCCTCGGAGTGCTTCTTCGTCTTTTCAGAAGTAGTACAAATTCTTCTTCTTCCTCGTTCTTGAGCAAAGCACAAACCGAAAATGTACCTGTGGAATGGTACAACAAGGGCGCAGGTCGATGTGCTCAACCACCGCAAAGGGAGATCTACGTGTTGGTTTTGTTTAAGTATCTCCTCAGCTTGGTAAGTCGCTTTGAAGCTTAGTCGTAACTTACGTTCAACTTGAGCTCTTAGGTCCCCTGTTTTACGTGTCTTCCAAAACACAGAGAAGGTCGTATATCAAATACAAACCAGTGTTAGAATGAGTCACCCATCTAACACCCGGACGCAGTAAGAGCTACTTAACCTACTTTCGACTCAAATGTCTACCATTGATTAGGTCAAGACCTCCTCTGGTTGATAAAGAATTCTAGAAAAAGCTGACTAATTAATTTTATTTCTAAATAAGAATTGTATAATATCTGACGTGAGGTTGAAACCATGAAGTATCTTGCCACTATTTTGAATTCACCCCTATCGCCGAATAACCTAGGAGATTAATTATTGTAGGTTTTGTGTATCTCATTATTTTGCTAACAGTTTATATTCCTTTTAACATATATCTAAATATATTGCGTATTTGTGTGTTCGTAGTACTAATATTTCCGTATGTCCATGTATGTGTATTAACTATGAAGCAATAGAAGAGTTACCGAAATGGAGTCACGTCGCCACATCTCGATGAAGTTCTGCACGACCTTACGGGACAAGTCGAGGACCTTGAAGCCAGTGATGTTGATGGCTCCATACTCGCTGACCTCCTTTTCCCATTTGTCGTCCATCACCTGTGAACAATGTTTACATTGAGTCTGACCCTAATTAATGTTATAACCTAATTAATGGTATTACATAACATATACAAATACATAGGACTATATGACATACGGACGTCTATTCCTGTGGTAGACAACTTAATGCCTGTGTTATAGGTAACAGGCGCCTGTTATACGATTATATACATTTTTTTATAGGAATATATAAATGCATACATATATTACACATATATAATACACCCAGACTCGAGGTTCCTTCCTCTGCAACGCGATGGACCCGGCACCCGCACGGTGAATCCATGGAATGCTAAGAAATTCGTCTCTCTATTATGTTAATTGAAATAATTTAACGAAGAGGAGTTAAAGTTGTGCAATTTCTTAATGATAAAAAAAATAACAATAAAGAATGAAGGTTAACAACATTAGAAATGAAAAAGACGCGAAAATATATATTTTATTACTTTTTTGATCATATTAAAACAATGACTTAAAGATTTCGAATTTTAATTATTATTGTTTGGCCGCGTTACGTGTCCCGGAGATTACCAATCAATTTTGATAAAACTTTTAAGGGATGATAAATTAACTACTGGGCATTTTTATCCCTGCAAGAATAGGCAAAGACTTAGTATGTGATTATTTATACAATACTCGCGGACCTGGCAGACGTTGTTTTACCAGATATTTTATGAAATAATAACGGCACGTCAGTCTGTCATCTGTTTGAATTATTGAAGTAGCTACCATTTCTTCTTTTTTTTTTCTTTAAACCTTTTTTGAAAGAAGGGAAATAAAACAAGAGAAACAGAATTTAAAACGGTCCAGCGGTTTCCACGCTTTAAGCGAGACTAACGAACAACGATTAGTAAAGAATAAGGATTAACTATTTCTATTAACACGTCATCACGATCAGCCCTTAATGGCCCACTGCTGGGCATAAGCTTCCCAACTTTTATTACTACCTAGTTAGTTTCACAACACAATTCCTTATTAATTGCTTTACCTGGCTATTAACGACATGGCTACAGGGAAGGTGGACATAGCCTTCCCTCCCAGCAGGTAGTCTTTGATGTCCACTACAGCAGGATTCGTCTAAATTGCGGGAGATGTGGTTGTGGGGCGAGTTAAGTTACCCGAATGGCGTCTGACAGCACCAGATCCCTACAATCTCTATAATCTCACGACTAATATCTCTCAGTGGCATTGATCGGGACCAACTGTTTTACGTGATTTCCGAAACGGTGCAGGTCGGATAATTGAAAACCAGTGTAAGAATGGGTCACGGATCCAATCCGAACCGATCAGGCCGCTGTGGTAAAATTGCTTAACCTAACCATCGACTCAAATGCCAGCCACTAAGTATGCTATGACCTCCAGGGCGAAAATCCAAAATCCATGAAGATCAAGCTAAATCACTTTGCACGAATCTGCTTGACATGAATGTTTTAATACATTGATATTCTGTTAAATTTGAATATTTTTACAAAGACAGTGTACAAACATGTGCTACCAAACTATAGGCATTTGAATAGAAATAATGACCAAAAATACTTCTATACAGTAATGAAGTAAGTTTTACCTAAAAAAATCAGCAGGAATCTCATGGCTTTTAAATTCACCGGATAAAGTATTTCAAATGGCCTTCGTTTATTTAAGTTCCGTTCAGAAATTCGAGAATATATAATTTGGGTGAAAAGAAATAAGTTTCGTGAGTTCTCTGGTCCATAAACAAAAATACTTCGATATGGCTTTCTTTTACTAAATGAATGGCATGATGAATTGTACCTCTCCTATTTAAATTCCACCTCATTTTATTATATATTCTGCCCTAATAGAGGGGGAGGAGTAGAATACTACCTCTCCGAAAAGCTGCCGGCCTTTGAAAGATTATTATGCTCTGTTCTTGAAGATGTTTTATGTCGCTTTTACCATTCTAGTACATTCGAAAAGGAAATCAAGCCCTATTGGGCACTTCCCGTTAACCTAGAATCTTGAAATTTCGCAAAACAGTAAATATGTAGTAACACAAAAGAAAAAAAACAGTGTTTATTCAAAACTTCACAAAAAAAATTACGATGACTTTGAGAAATTAAAAGAAATCTTATGAAAAATATAATTCTTAACATAACCTGTTAAAGTACCGTGATAGAACGAAACCTTTAGAGCGCGAGTTTAATTCGCACTTGGCTTTTTGTTCAATTTGAATTTGAAACGGCATAAGAAAAACAGACACAAAAATTTTATTTAAATTTCCAGTAAAATTACAGCTGTAAAAACTGTCAGGTTAACAAATCTAGCCTCAGGCAAATGATGATTAATTTATTGTAAATTTATTGTAACATCTTCGACTACCCGTACATAAAAAACTTGAAAGTTTCACAAATTTCGCGAAAACTAATTAACGTTACTTCGTTCTGAAGTATTATAAAAGTCTGTAAATTTTTTACAACGTAAACAATAATTAGTCATATCTTATATAAAAATTTTGATAAAATTTTCAAATTGCGTTTCATCGATATTGTAATGCCTGACGAATTATTATTTGAATTTATTTCCGCCTGGACATGATTACCTTGGCAGGTCTGGAAGTCTCTAAAAAGACTTCGGACTCAAGTTGGCCGAAGTAAGGAAAATTTGTTAAGGTGGGCATTTTCGGATGGTGCCGATCTGGCATATATATGCAGTGAACTCCAATCCATGACTAACCTTATGTCGTTCCCTGATACCTGCACGCAGTAGGACTTAGTGGTCATGTTATGTTGTCAAGCCTTATATCTTTCCTTCAGGATTCACCGCACATTCTCCTTTAGGTCCTGTCCATATAACGTGAAACTGGCATATAAGTTAAATAGTCACTACGAACGTCATCCTTTAGAAGTGTTCCGAAGTAGCATCCACTGCATTTTTTATATTTTTAATAACCTTTCGACTTTTAGTTTCTTTCTTTTCTCTTAAACCTTTTTTGAAAGAATGAGACTCAAATAAAATATATGATACAACAATAAATCCTGAATTAGGGTTCCTTTTAAATACAGCGAACGTATATTTGCAAGGCTTGATTTTTTCATAAACCTTCAGCAACTTGTATATTTCTATGTTTTAACATAAAAATTTTGTAATTATAAAACTGTAAATCTGATATTCAATGGTAGATAAAGTATAAAGATAGATGCGCTATAAGTGAATGAAGTAAAAGTTGCATTGTGAAATATATTAACTTTACGATTTTATAACATACCATGATATCTAATTTATAACATATGTTAGCCCTCATTCGCACGAGAGTTAAAAAAGCGTTGCGTTAAATCTCGGCATTGGCGCTTTTTCAGCATTGTCGATACGAAAATATACCGTATATGTATATATATAGCATTTAAAATAGAACATTGCTCGATAAATAAGCGTCGCGTTATAAAAGTGCTGCCGTGTGAATATAAACTTGGGACTTTCAATGTCATACGTTTTTTTAACGCGCGGTAAAAAAATCTCTCGCGCAAATGAGGGCTAAGAGTATATTAAGGCCCTTTTATATCTCGTTTCTGATGTAACTGTATAAAAAATTTCATTAAACAGAAAGTCGTCGCGCCACCTCTCCCTCGGCCTACCTGGTCTACGATGGCCATTGGTGGGAGTCCATAAAGTCGTTTATTAATTCTAAAAGATGTATTGCAATAGTCTACACAACATATAAGTATCGTATAATTCTAGTATTATATAATACTAGCTGTTCCTGCAACATTGGCCGTCTAAAATTAGGCTAATAAATAGATTCAATTTTAGCGTGATGTTATACAGCCTTTCTCGATAAATGGGCTTTGGGCTTTTCAAATCGGACCACTAATTACTGAGATTATCGCGCTGAAGCAAACAAACAAACAACCTCTTCAGCTTTATATATTAGTATGGTCTTATGACATGATATTATACAAGAAAGTTGCAAGAAACTAAAACGTCTTATTACTGGTTTTGACGTTAACTTGCCGGCGGCTGGCGGCAAAAGGAGAGACGCTTTCAGAATGCACCGAGTTTTATACCTGAAAGGATATTCTGAATAATCCGTTTCATAAATAAATATATAGGACTATATGACATACGGACATCTGTTCCTAAGGTAGACAACTTAATGTCTGTGTTATTGGTAACGGACGCCTGTTATACACTTTTTTTTTTGTAGAAATATGTGAATATTCCCAGATTCGAGAAGGGAATCAAAGCCACAAAGCCCGTAGCGTAAGACAAGGTCATAACCGAATTTTCTAAATAGCTAACTTAGGGAAATAAAATTTAATTCGACTTAAGTTTGTAACGCGATTTACAAACTTAAGTGACTTAGTTGAAAATCCACCTTAAAGGATCAAGTTATACTGGCTATATTATCCCATACTTGCCTCCATCTCTTTGTTTCATACGCATTATAAGTCTATTCATCGACAGTTATTGATTTTTACTTTTAAATAGTCGATCCTCTTATCTCAATAAATGGGGACGACCTCTTTAAAAATCAAAATCAAAGCCAAAGTGACATTGGAACTACATATGTATGTACATAAAATTTTAAAATATGTGATGTCACATCCGGTGGGGGTTAGATCCGCTAGGACGAGAGAGGGAAGTTTAGAAATCCTAAATTTCATGTGACCCGTAACCCCCTGATATTTATGGTTGACCCCTAACCTATAGCGAAGAATCGCATGAAGAAGCTACACATCCGACACGCACGGTGTGTAAACTCTTTTTAGATATTAAAAACCTCGCTCTGCTTAATTACAAAAGGCAATTTACCTTATTATTATAATTATGTGATTAATTAAACATGCGTATAACATAATTAATCCAAGTATTACAATAATTACAGCACATAATGACTGAGTGCTTGAATGTTTGCATGACTGTAGTACATTATATGACATATGCACACAATGATTCCATTGTTAAGTTTTTATACGAACATCATTCACGATTCTAATATAATTGTCAGCTGAGAGCTGCCTTGGCTAGGATTGACTTGACATTTTGGCATCTGATGTCTTCTTGGTTGACATAGGCATAAAAACCTTATTAATTAACTGGAACACAATGTTCTACCATATTAAAGGTATGTTTAAATCAACAATTTGTTGTGATAAGTATAATTAAGTTTTAAGGAATTTATATATTCTTATTTGCTCCCGTAGAGACGTGTCCGGGTACCAGTGTCCGGGTACCAGTACCTCTTTCTCACATGAGATCGGCGTGAAGGTGCAAACAAAAGGATTGCTCTGTATTCGCATATTAGCACTTGTGTGTAAAAAAATATCTACGAGTTGCCAGGCGATTGTACAGAGATCACCTCAGTTATTATATACAAAGATATGCCGTGTTGGCAAAAAATCTTACATACATACATATATTTGTATGTATGATCCCTGTAGATTCCAACTGGACTGAATCGAGATTGATGAAATATTCAGTCAATAATCATCGATAACCACAAACACAAAATTTTGCGAGATTTAAATTAAGATAAATAATTTACTATGGAATGTTTGGTCTTGCTATACTTTAATAAAAAATCGTAACTAATCAAACGGGGTTGGAGGTTCAATATGATACCATCCTATCTACTATTGACCTACTAAGGCATAATATAATATCATTTCTTTCCATTAAAAAAAAATTGTAACAAATGTAAACAAACCTCAGTATTGCAGCTACAATAATACCCTTTTATTCCTAAAAAGTTCCACATTAAATAAATCCAAAGGCGACTCGAAACAAAGAACCGCAAAGAATGAAGTATCTTTATGTAAATCCTCGTACTGTTCTATGGAACTTCAGTTAAAATATAAAATTGAAGTCTCGCAAACCCAAACATACGACAGCTGCCATACGACTTCTTTTTACTACATAATAAAAATGGCCAAAAGCGTGTCAAGACATGCTTATATAGAAGGGATCCGTACCTGGTACGCTATAAACGTATTTGTTAAATAACTTCTAAAGTTGTTCTCCCATTTCGTTCAGAATAATTTTCCTAATGAGTTTTTAGCATGTTCTATCAATATGGAAAATTTCAAGTCTCTACGTCTAGTTTACGTGGTGATTAAACGGTACATCTATTTATATAACATAAATGATTGTATTTTGATAAATATAAAATTATTTACCTGGTGTTAGTTAAATCACTGTTGACTCCGTAGAACAAAGTACTAAAGAACATTTTTTACATAACTTATTTGCTCTTCAATTTGTCCAACTATTAATTTCGCTTCACTTAATAGTTTAAATTGTCACTATTCAGTAATGATATTTTGTGTACAGTATAATCATCGATGAGGGAAATATTTCATATGTTTAATTGTTCTAAGTTTTATGTCCACTGTAATACGCATACAGTCTTTGTTCTACGGATCCAATGCTATTGTCGCTTTTGTGTAAACGTTGGGACCTTCTTGGTCAGGAGCTTACGTAAGGTTTCACTCACGATTAATTTTCGGTAGATTTTTTTGAAACACATACTTATATACAAGCACAAACGTAACGATTCCATTTAAATTAAAGTTATTTATTTAAATATATATGTACTAGCACATCATTAATGAGGAAATTACTATATATATAGTAGATCTTGTAAAATACCAATGTATTTTACAAGATCAATCCATATGGATGGAAATGATTTCAGTAGTTTATATTAATTACTATTAATATTCGTTTTTTCTATCATGGAAATATGGTTTGCGAATGTTGCAAAATTTTAATACGTCTCGAGGTTGATATTGCCTATATATTAATTATGTAAATAAAAATGATAAAAATCGTATTCAATAATATAATCGGCGAGTGAAATCCAACGTCTGCTCGCGGCCATCTCGTTTTATTGTTCGTAAAGAATATGTTTCACTAGTCATTTAGCAGTATTTCAGCTTTGTAATTAATAGTCAACATGCTCGGTTTTGATTAATTTGTTTAATTGCACACACACACATGTATGTTCACAATTGTAGAAGTTAGGTCAGGAATACAGACGGACAAAGCGAAACTATAAGGGTTGCTCATGGGACTATGGAACCCTAAAAACTGAACTATTAAGCTCGTCATTCCGAATTTTCTCACAATGTTACTGTACTCTATGTAAAACATTGCAGAAACAAAGAATAAAATAAAACGTCTTATACGTGATAGTCTGTGATCTATGAAAGCCTTTTGTATGGGCGCACATGGCGCGAAAACTGAAAAATTACTGCACAGATAAACAAGGATAGCGCGCCGGAATAGGTTTTATGCAAATATCCTTTCTCTTTGAGATATACTACAGAAAATAAAAAGACCTTTTAGATGTACTCGAAATAAATATTTTCTACTCGCATAAACTATATTTTTATCTAGACATTTTATCTAAATTTTATTTATTAAACTTCAAGACTCAAATGTTTCGAATTTTACATATCACAGATTGATTGCCTCATGCCTTTTTAATGATAATTTGATACTGTCTTTACCACAGGTCTATACCGAATGTGCTTAAAAACTTCACTAATGATAGTTTTTGCCAAATTTTCGTATGTTCTCGTTACATTATTTTTTTGTGGTGTACTATGTACATATGTATATAGATAGTACACTTTTGTTTTTCGTTATATCTTTAAAATAATATTTCAAAAAATAAGGTTTTTTTCTAATTATTATGTAATGTATAACTTGGCCATTAAAAACAATTTATAATATTATTAAATGTATCCGCTAGGTACCAAAGACTACGCCTAAAGGTAAAGGAATAATCCCGATTTATAAATATATAAAAACTCTTTCAAATTTCGAAAGCACTATTGCCAATGTTTATAACAACACATTTAGAATAGTAAGTGGTCGTCAGAGGCTGATTTGAGTGCACTTCCTGTCGTGCCAACTGCGCCGGATGTATCAATTTCATGCCCCCTTGAGTATAGAAATGAACGTACAGTGCCTGCAAAAAAATATCGTCTTTTATAAATACAAGTAAAATTCCTCTTTAGATTTCAAATTGTTTGCAATTCTTCATCTAAGTTACTTTTCTTTTATGCTCCACGTTTTTGTTTATTTAGAATTCTTCTTCTTCATCTCGATAGATAGCTATGTGGTCTGATATACTAATATGCAGAAATTTCTCCTAGATAACTGTAAAATATCCTGTGGGTGACTCCATTGTCAAGATTCTGAAATGGAGTTTTATTCGTAACCGAAATTTTAATATAATACGATAAAATTCCAAGAATATTGCGAAAAAATTTCTTGCTCGCAAAGAACACACTCACCAATGTCAAGGGGCACTTTGTGGAAAGGATAGTAACAGGATGTTGGATGGCAACGAGTGCCTTTCCACCGAGAGATATCAAAGCCGCCGCCGGATGTAGTGATTTGACGCCATCTTGACTTGCAAGATGGACGCCAAAAAGTTAAAAATAGGATTAATATGAAATTTTACTCTATAAAATGTGTAGAAAAGAAAAAAATATGAATAAATATGCTCTTATTTACACCGTATGAAACAAAATATAAAGTATAAATAAATCGCTTATTTTATACTGTGTAACTTTTCTGTGTTGTTATGTGACTTTATTTTTTACTGACTTGTTTCTATATACGAAATATTATTAGGTATATGAAGAAACTAGGCCTTTAAAAGAAACATGTAAAAAAAATATACGTATGTAATGTAGATATACAATATATTAAACAGTTTGTAATATAGTACATTTAAATAAGTAATTTATTATTCTCCAAATATGTATGATATACAGCCCTAGAAATATTGTCTAACGAAACACTTTGAACTTTCGTTCAAAAGTTATGTATATCTCACAGTTATAAAAATATCGCGTAAATTCTCTCTGATGTCAAGAGATACTCGCTTCGGAAGATGATGCGAAGTGGATATCAGGAGGCTGTGAGTACACTTCCGGCGAAAGCCGTCAAAGCCTCCGCCGGATGTAGCTATTTGATGCCGCCTCGAATCGTGAGACGAGCTTCTTAAACTTTCGGAAGTCTGAGGATTTGTTTTGATGCAGCTTTACCTACTTACTTATATTTTCAAAATTATCACTCCCTACTCAAATCTATTCTCACATTATTAGGGGATAATCAAAATGTGTCATTGGCCAACAAACAGAGAGAGTCAAAAAATTGGATGATTTGCATCCCATAATATGGCTGATTGTAGCGTGCTATAATATTTAATATAAAACCAATTGTAAACCGTCAATCTTGCAAATAAACATAATAATAATAATAATTATTATTGGTGACGTCAAATGTCAAACTCGAAAACAAAAGAACAATTTAAAAGGAGTAGAAAATGGTGTTTTGTTATAGTTTTTAATCCATGCATAAAATTCAGAATTATTTAGAATATGTGATACCCTATGACAAGAAGGAAGGAAGGGCGGGGGGGTTTAAAAATTGAAAAATTCGTTTTTGGTAATTTTTGCATGATGGCACCCACACACAACTTAACAGTGGTTAACAAAAAAAAAACATTAAAATGTTCACATAGTACGTTAATTGCCACGAACGCGTACGGATTTGCGGTTTTCATATTTCACTTTACACGACACGGACAGCGTTGCGCGACATTCATATATGTATAAATTTGTCACAGCTTGGTGTTGCCAAATTTTCCACTCAGCTTGGAAAGTCCCATTTTTAAGGGATAACATTAAAATCGTACGTTATGGAATTGATTTTGATCTATACATTCGAAATTCACACAGAAGAGTTATTATTTTAAGTAATAAAATGTGAATCTTACATGGAACCACAATAAGTTATATACCTGACAAAATTAGTCATAAGATCCCGATTAAATGGAAATCCATCTTTAATCGCCGAGGTGGTAAAAAAATAAACTTCCGAACGTCTGAACTGATATTTTTTTTTGTTGTATTCGTTATTGTCAAGTCAAGGTTTAAATATTTAAAACATTCTTTCAGTGTTTCTATTTTTACGGTTAATTTCCGGTAAGGGTGAATCGATTTTGACGGGACTTTCACCGGTAAGTTATACAAGGAATAAAAATTCACGCGGGCGAGGTTGCAGGTATCAGCAAGTGAAAGATAAATTAAAGAAAAATAATTAGTACTTGTTTAGTAAGTTTTATTTCTTCCGAAATAGTACTACAATTGTCAAAAGCAAATAAAAAAAAATAATTCTTTCAAAGCAGATCAAAAGAGCTTAAATCTTTTTATATGCACACTGAAGCTGTCACCAGCCCTTTTTGTATTTATAGCAACATTTTGTTCCGATTCAACTGTAATAAAACTTTGGTTATATTTTAGTCTAGCCTTAAGCCTTTGTTCAGACACGACGGGAATTTAACGGCGGGGACACGACTTTGATCGCGCGGTTTTCACATCGCAAAATCGTGAGTGTTCAGACAACGGCGATTATTAACCGGTCTTTATATAAAAGAACCGCGCGGTTCCCACGCGATTTTGAAACCGCATGGTTCCCGCCTTGTTTGAACAAAGGCAAAATCTTTGCCGCGATAGCTTGACGGTAAAAGGATTTAAGAAATTCTATATCTGTATGTAATACGTTCTCTATGGACTTAATAAGATACGACTTAGGGACGTTCAAGAAAGGAGCATAGTCATTCATCAAAAATCAGTAACGCTTCAGCAGTACCTGTGTTGTCGCAGTTGTCCATGAGCGTCGGTAGTCACCCAAGTAATCCCGTTTGACCCTTGCTGTACAAAAAAAATAAGGCTGGACTGATTTTGGTGAAATTGTTTGGCAATCTTCAGGTTAGCCCAGCTTAATCGTATGAATTTTTGTCATCGATAGAAATAATTTATTTTACTTTAAAATTTTTTGTCACTTGTATTTTTACTAACAAAACAAAATATTGTAGTAAAATAACGATATTAAAAATGCTACTCATTGAATCCAGGACGAAAACTATTTAATGCATTACAAAAAGAATATTTATTGCATAGTAAAAAAAAAAAAAAATCATACCAACGCACTCTCCGATCGGCAAATAATTTTTCTTAGACATCTTCTTCAACAATCTCTTATTTCTGTTATAGAATCGTGCCATCTGTCTCGAGCCTAATTTAAGGACCAGTTCAAACTGGTTGAGCCGTTTCCTCAACTTTTTATGTGCTAGTATGATTCTTTCCCAAAACTTACTGACTTTACAGGCATCACGTAATGACGCGTCATCTAAATATCTGTAATAAAAAATAAAATATAGTAAAATCGTTAGCTAAACGGGTATAGGAAGGTAGGGATCAAATTGAAATGAAATGAAAATTAAACAATTAAACGTTTATTTTTGAGCATTACACTATACATACTATAACATTAACTAATACATAATAAGGAAATAAAACTTGCTAATTCATGTAATTTTAGTGTGGGCAGTGTGATGCCCCGAAAAAGGTGTAACTGCTTAAATGTGTAAATTGCTTCCAAAAATGTCTAAACAAAACCGATTGAGCTAACTGACTATTATTTTCCATCTGCCAACCAGGCGCGGATTCAGTCTGCAATATTCATATTATGAACCGATTTTGATGTTTCTTTTTTTAGGTAGACATTTACAGGTGATAGGTCAGCAGTGCGTTTAGTTGGTTTACCCATGTCATATATAGACTAAATACTACTTTCAACAAAATGTTTTAAAAATATACTTAAAGAGAAACCGCCTTCAAAAAACACAAAGAAACTATAAAGCACATAATTAATTAGTACTATCACACGTTTTAGCAGACACTGACTGACGTCTTGAAGTCGGTACCAATTGCATCGGTTTAGCGGAGAACCTTTTGGCTTTTAATTTCAGTTAATTAACCAATTAAAACAGGATTTATATTTTATTACACGCGTATTTTTGTTAATTTTACTTTCGATATTTTTAACAAAAATTAGTTTAGTTAATTAATTTTGTTAAAATTGAAAGGGTTGTTGACATAAGGGCTCTCGAGTACTTAATGAAAAATCTCGTAATAAATTATTAAAAAAGCAGACATTTCACATAAACCTTATTTTGCTTGAACAGGAGCAGATTATGTATGTATTTTTGTACATTTTAAATTATTTTTAAATTATAATGTACGCTCCTATGCTATGGCACGCTCTTGGCCACTTTATCTACATATGCTACAATGCATACACAATTTATTTTATATTTACAAGCATTGGATTGTAAGAAAATCCGCCAATAACGCCAAAAAGACTTCTTATGAGTTGCATGAAAAACTAAACTACTTTGCTTTAATCCGCGAATGAAAGCATCATGGCGAATGAATCATTCGCGGATTAAAGCAAAGCAGTTTAGTTTTTCATGCATGTCATGGATTTCCGCAAAGTAACGCCCGATTCTGGGGTCGTGGGTTCGATTCCCACCTCGTGTCTGGGTGTACTATCCGTGTGTATGTAATTATATATTTCTAAAAAATATATTTGTGTATAACAGGCTGCTGTTACACACAAATATACACAGTACACAGGCATTAAGTTGTCTACCTTAGGAACAGACGTCCGCGTGTCATATAGTCCTGTATTTATTTATTATATTATATTATTTGACGATTTTTCCTCGATTGAAGATGCCAAACATCCTCAACAGTTTAATGCTCTAAAGACGATAACCAGAGGATTCGCAAATGCGTCGTGGGCCTTTAAAAAATGACTCTGTTCTTTTCTTAAAGGTCTCTAAATCGTATCGATTCGTAAACATCAGAGCTGGTAGTTTTTTTTAATAAATATTAGCAATACTTCATACATATGTGTATTATTTATAAAGTTATAATTGCTCTTGACCTGTTTATTGTATACCTTATAGTGGAAACTTTATAAAATTAAGAACTATTATTATTTGTATAGCTATATTTTTTTCCCAAACATTAATTAAATAAAAAAATAGAATAAAAATATTTCCGTTTTCCCTCCTACTTAACCTTAAATCAGAAGCTTGCATCTGCAGTGGGTGTGATTATATCCCAGCCGCGTCGGGATTTGAACCGGTTGCCTCGCGGATTTCAGCCCATCCTTTTTACCTTTGAGCTATTGAGGCTCTATACAGTTTATTTCAAGCCAAGTGTATACACATATTTTGTTATTTATTAACAATTTTCAATGGCGGCAATGCTGTCACGTCTAGTGATGGTGTTGTTGTCGCGTTTCGTTCGGTTTGTGAGACTTCCCGGTGGCCAACAAAAATTAACATAATAATTTGTGTGTGGGTGAGTGTTATTTGTGAGATATTAGTACTTTATTCTTAATATACTGATATCATTATCACTGGTAACTCTCTATAGCTTTTATGGCTACTTATTGGGTTGATATTCCTTCCTTCAGCCTGATGAAATCCACTCGTTGGTTTAATATTAATAGCAGCTAATTACTAAAATGCTTTTTATTGAACTAGTTCAACCGCTTAATACGTAGCTATGGATCTAACGTCTAAAGATATAAAAACCCTCATAAATTTCTCTAATCGCGAATATTTTATGGCGTAAAATAATTGATTTTTACAGATTGAAATGCAAAGGCGTAAAGAAGAAAGTTTACCAGATGGCTGGGCGCAAGGACCTGATGGTAAACAAACAAATGATGCGGAACTGGTATGTATTTTTTTTACACACCTGAGTAGTGGAGTAGGGTTATCGAATACAGGGCGAGTCAATGAATCTTTAGGTTAACGTATTTTTAAAAAATAAATGAGAAAATCTTTGAAAAAAAAATCGAAAATTCTTTTATACATTTTTTTATATTTAACTAATAAACTTTTAAATTATAATTCTTTAAAGCAAAACAGACTATAAAACTTTTATTTCGGGTGAAATGAATTTTTATATAAGCTTTTGAATAGTTTATATAAAAATTCGTTGACTGGCCCTGGATTCCGAGGTCTTGTGTATTTTGCGTATTTATACGTATAACGGCGTTCCACTACAGGTCAATATTTTGTTCTGATAATAATATGATATTTATAAACTAATATAATGCTTATCATATTGGTTTGTTAGTCTAAAAACTGAATCTATTTCTGATATGCACGATTTATTTCGATCAATCACTGTCCGACACGAGGTCAGAGTACACAAGCGTCCATATCAGTTTTTTGATTGTATTTTGTTTTTTTTTGTTCGGTCAGAATTCGAAACACATGAATCGGCTTCCATTGAACATAGCTTTGAACAACTTTTTCGGTATTAGTTTGCATAGATATTTCTTTGCTTCATTTAGACGAATCTACAAATGTACTGAATATTTGCATTGGGTTTTAATGTTCAATTAAAACTTTAATCTAAATTAATAAAATTCTAATATAGTGTCAACACAATTAAATAATTTGTTTGTGAATACATTTTTTATCTTTATATGAAAATCGAATTTCATATATTTCACTTAATTTTTAGGGTTCCGTAGTACTATAAAGAACCCTTATAATTTCGCTCTGTCCGTTCGTCTGTCTGCCCGTAACGTGGTCCCCAACTAGCATTCACTATTAGACGTGAAATTTTCCATGTTAATGGAACTCATTAGGATCAAACAACAACTTATGAAGTTTTTTAACAAATACTTTTAGCGTATCAGATACGGAACCCTTCCATATAAGCGTGTCTTGACACGCTTTTGGCCATTTTTATTTTCCCTTAATTCATGTAGAAGATAAGATAATAATTGAAAACTTTTTCTTTCAGTTTGTGTAAAGGACAAGGAAATGTAGAATTTTTTTACTCAAGTAGAATTTTGGCATAACCTTATTATATAAAACTTGAAAAGGACAAGGGTTTTATAGAGGAGTTTCTCGTGAATATTTAATATTAATATTACATTGATTGCCTTTAAATATTTTAGTATTAAAAATTTTTTTACAGGTATTTCACTTGGTACACCTGGAATGTCCCGCGCAGGTTGAGGAAGCGCGAGAGGATCCTGCCGCCAAGAAACAACGCTCTTCCCGCGAAAGGGACCTCGCTAGACTGCCGCGGGACTCGCGAGATAACAGGCACAGTCAACCGGACGGTCAGTATTCTACGATATTGCACCCTGCGTGACGGCCAAATTGGCATCTATTTTGTGTATGTTCCGATATACACTGTGAGCACTGATCAGTGCGTGTAATAAATTCATCCCGGTATACAGTGCCAGTATACTGCCGCAGGACCCTATTTAAATATATGACGTCATAAATAGTCGCCATTTTGTACTGTGAGCACTGGCTTTCGAGCTACAGTGCTCTCAGTACTTTGACCATGTGATCAATCAAAAACAAAACAACTCTTGTTAAAAAATTTAAGAGTTAAATTTAACAGTATTACATTATTAAAAAATCATGGTTTTGTAAAATTGAAAAAGTGAAAATAGTTTTAAACTGTATCTAGTCTTGCAAACAAAAAAGGAACACCTTTACAGTATATAAAATTGACGTATCAGCTTACATTGCTCACAGTGTATATCGGAACATACACTATATCAGTTTGGGTTTCTGGTACAGGTTTGGTATGTTTAATATTTCACTAATATTTTGTGTTGCAGGTCTTACCCTGTTCAAATTTGAACTAAGTATGACCTCTTTTAAATATTTTAAGACTTACTATTACCATCTTATTGAATATGTATTAAAGTGAATGCTTTCACAAATATTTCAGGCAACGATGACGGTAGCCCCGAGCCACCTCCGCGCGCGGCGACTCCCAAATGCCTGCCACTGTTTAGGCTACGACCTCCTCTTATTCCTTAGATAATCTTTATTTCATATTATAAATTATTAATGCTTTGTCAAACTATCTGTATAACTTAGTCCAACTTCAAATATAGGATAGTTCATATGTCAAGATTTTTATCTTAAGATAATTTATTGACAACAATGTATAATACAATAATCTCGTATATACAAAAGTATGCAAACCAACGCTCGGACAGGAGAACGTCTGCCGGATTCGCTAGTAATTAAATGAAATAAAAACAGTGTCACTCTGGGAGTGTCGAAAGAAGTGAAAACTTGAACATACTGAGGGGTCGGTAGCGGTTACAGTGTCAGGAATCCAATATTTTTTTCCCCATTTCAAAAAGTGCCACATTAGAAGTATTCACTTAAAAAAAATTGTTCGTCTGTAAATTCGGTTTACGGACGATAATTTTACATGATAACGCCGAACGCTTATTCTGATCGTGCCTCTCGCTTGTTCCGCTTGAACGCTGGCTCCGGTGGAACGTGACAATGAGTCATGCTTTTTCGTGCATGCAGCCGGCGTTCATTGATCTATAAGACGTTATGGCGACAATAAAGCATACAATTTAATTATGTTTATTTCCCAGTGTGACGTCTGTGCAGCGTCATTCAAGACAAATAACAACCTGCACATGCACAGACGGGCGTGTCACGGCGGCGCGCGGTTTTCGTGCGCCGTGTGTGCGCGCTCTTATAGTTGCCGGCACTACGCGGTCAAACACATGCGCGCCGTGCACCGCTACAGCGGACCCGTCCCGCCCTTGACCGCCACAGACTGATTAAATACCGTTTATAAATACTTAATAATTACACATAAGCAACGGAGTTTTCATTGCCAAATATCGTGTATCGCTTTACACGATTTCGTATATACATATGTTCACAGAATGATAAACACTTGACCTATAAAGCTTTTCTATAGACAAAGATATGAATCCTGGAACAGTAAAAACTTCGACCTATTCTCAAACTAGCTCTTCCCCTCAACTTAATCCGCGTAAAATTGGGTGAAAAATATATTCAATTTTAGCGCGATGACATAAAAGCTTTATGGGCTACCTAACTCCAAAGAATGCGTATATTAAAGATTAAAGATATTAGCGTCCTCAATCAAACAAACAAACAAATAATCTCTTTAGCTTTATCAATTAGTATAGATATTTTATTCTTCCTTAAGTGTAAGTACTCGTAAATTATAATTCTGACCTGCCTAATACGAATAATTCCTCTTTAACTAAGCTTAAAGCGTAAAGGACATAACTGAGTTCTTAAGAATTTCAACCTAACCTTTCCATTAATAAAAATACCTATTTCTCCAGTCACTAATTTATTTTGCACCAAAATGTCGCCCTAAATAGTGAAGCTCTTCAAAGCCAAGTAAGCCAGCACTTCGTGTCAAGATGCCATAAAGGGTAAAACGTTTTAAGCTCACAGACGATACTGCTTACATTTGCCTTCCCCATTTCATACACAAAATCATGGCAAGTTGACATTTATAAGCTACTCGTATTCTGTTTCGCTTCCTTTCACTTATGCACTACGTTAATTACGTACACTCATTTCTTTGTCCAATTAAAAGCCTTTGCTGTCACATTGAGTTAATGGGCTTATATTGGTTTGCATATTAAATATGTATATATATTTTAAGACTATCAAAATGAAATTGTGGGTAGGCAACAATAATTCATGCGGAATTCACAAAAACAAACTCATCAGTGTGATGCTTATACAGGTGTTCAATAAAATATTTTTTAAGTAAGGTTCTATAGTTATTTCGATTAAGCTGTTCTTTTAAGGTCTTGAATTGAGATTTTATCCCCCTTCGATTGCATCAATACATATTTTGCCTAACAAATAAAAATAACTATTACTGTTACTTTTCGTCGATACGATCTTTTTTTTTAAATATAAGTAAGTAAATTTAGAGTCCCACGGCGGCAAGTTTTTTGACATAACCTTTTTAAAATTTCTGTGTAACTAAAACAAATAAAAGTGAAATCAATTTTATTTCGGCCTTTTTTAATACATAATTATCGTGACTTACAGATAACAAAACTTACCTGAAAGAGTTTAAATCAATGTTGGAGCGGCAAGATAGTCAAGTGAAAAACGTGTTATCTCTTTGCATGAACACCATCAAGGAAATGAAGACTGGTACTGTGGTGAGGAATTCTGACATTTTAACTCGATGAAATATGTTATAAGTTTACTTATAATTCGGTTTCTCCTTGTCCTGTAAATTGTAAATAGGATATAGTGTAGACTATGTCTTCTTTTTTAAAATTTATAATATTATGATAATTTAATATGATAAGTAGTTGTCTATTCAATAGACACTTATATTCAGGCGCTTCTTCGGTTATCGCTTTTTAAATAAAAGTGTGTGGAGCGCCAGCTTTCAAATAAAAAATAATCATCAAAATGCCGCCAGCCTTCTAGGAACATTGCCGCCTGGCATATCTAACTACGGGTTTCGAAAACCCAGACGAGGAATTCCAAGATCACCCGCAACCCGAAAGAACCATAGGCTTTCGACCTTGCATGGGCTGCGACGAAAGAGATTCATTCAATTCCTGGGCAGCCTATCGCATACGCACAATAGATGCGCCATCGTCTCCGCCTCTTCATAGCACGCCCTAGAAGTTGCAATGCCACTTAATGCCATTCGAAACAGCGTTGCTTTCTGCATGTGCCATTTAGGCTTAAATGGCAAAGTCAAAATTAAAAATATTCAATAAATTAAAAAAAAAATTGAAACTGCTGTTTTCTTTTAATTTTTTTGCAATACATGAATATAATTGAAAGATATGTGATGTCACGTCAAGGAGACGAATTGTTATATAGAAATATAATTTCTTGCAGCACACAGACACCTTCGAGTTCCACGACACTATACAGTGTGAAGAGGAATTTCTAAACTGTATAGAGAACGAAAAAGTTTGTCCTTACATCGAAGACCTCATCGCGCAAAAGGCACCCTTGACCAAGGTCTGCTGACGTTCTGTTTAAAATCTAAGTTTGTAAATATAGTTTGACCGAAGTAAATGGTTGCTCGCTTTTAGGATAGAGGTTATATAGCTCTATCTATCTATCCATCATCGCCAAATTCGGTACATAAACTTACTTAGACTGTATTCTATTGTATAGGTACTGCGACTGATTTGTCTCCAATGCATAACCGGGTCGGGACTGAAGCCGAAGGTCCTGGAGGTATAGAATTAAACTATATCTAACAATTTCAAAAATTGTTGTGCATCTTACACTAAAATATATTAAAAAAAAATGATTCACAAACCGAACGAAACGCGACAACAACACCATCACTAGACGTGACAGCATTGCCGCCACTTCACGCCGATCTCATGATGAAAGATTTTTACAAAATAAATTTGTTTTCTCTTTTCTCTAAATCTATTAAGCGTGTTAGAGTGGGTAATAATTTTACTCAAAATCGTGACAGAATTGGATGTTTGGATATAAAGCTATACCGTCCATTTTACACGAGGGAAGATAAAATGCTCAAGAACTTTCCAAGTGCCTCAAGTTTCCTATAAAGTTTGGTGCGTTATACGAAAGTTTGGCGAATTTAAGCGCTGGACTTGAAATAGGGGGATTGAATATCTAGAATAGTGATGTATTCAAGATATATTCATCTGTTTGAATAAACGACTTTGGGACCTTCATATAAACAGGGTGCAATTTCGAAGGATAGCCAATTTTGACAGGAAGTCAAGTAATCAGTAGTATAATTGTTTATTTAAATTTTTTTTAATACTTTACTGTTATAGTCTCTAAAACACAGAATGCCTTGACATGCTCGTTCTTCTGTGCATATTAGCTGTTGTGTATAAAACAACCTCCTTTAGTCTTATTACTTTAAAATAAAATGAGTTTAGTAGTTGAGGGGCAAATTTATGAGAGTTTCTCGCCCTGGTTTGAAAGGAGCCCATAACAGAGGTCTAAATAGAGATAGCGTTACGTTTGCAGTCCTTCTGGTCTGCAGCCTATTTGGGCCGGCTCGTTTGGGTACCAGTACCTCTTACTCACATAAGATCGGCGTGAAGTGGCAGCAATGCTGTCACGTCAAGTGATGGTATTGTTGTCGCGTTTCGTTCGGTTGAAGTTATTTAACAAATACGTTTATAGCATATCAGATACGGAACCCTTCTATATAAGCGTGTCTTGACACGCTCTTGCCCATTTTTGTATGTAATTCCATTTCGCCCCCAATGAATTGATAAAAATCCATTTTCTCCCGTTAATATTGGAAGGAAACGTAATAGAAATTGCGGCCGGAGGAATGAATTATTAAACATACTCTATCTTCATGAAGAATTTAAAGATGTATATTTCATTATGATCAAACAATATTTATTGGTTGCGTGACTTGATATTTTTTCCTCTCTAATAGCCTGTTATGATCCACTGCTGGGCATAGGCCTCTGCTATCTCAGACAACTCTCCTCTGTCGTCAAAACGCGTAATAAATTTATTTATTTTGGTGACGGTCTTATTTATTCGTGCTAAGTTATTATAACAAATTTACTGACGTGATAAAGTTTTATAAAATATTGAACGCCGGCTGCACGCATAATAAAACATAACTCATAGTCACGTTCCGCCAGAGCACAGCGTGCAAGCCAGAGCGTGGAACAAGCGACAGTGAGGCACAATCGGCCTAAGCGTTCGGCGTTATCGCGTACAGTTTCGTCAACCAACTCTACAGACATTCAATTTTTTTTTTTATAAATGAAGGATATATATATGTCATAACGTATGTTATATGTCTACAATGATTATTCCCACTTTAATTAGCATAAAGCTAAGAGTGATTGCTATCATAGTCTAGCGGAGTCGCTATCGAAGTATGCGCCTTTGCTCTTCTACTCTTTGAGTTTTAACGCTTGAAACAGAGGCTCTTGCGTAGTATCAGCGATAGTAATGATATAGCGCCCCTAAGCTGCAGTCGCCCCGAAAGTGCATGACCTAAAATATGGTCCAAACTTTACTGACTATTGTAAAATTAACTGCTTATTTAACTATTTTATTTAAAAATATTATTAAACTGAATATAAAACGGGAGTCTTATATTTTCAGAATCAGGCATTTCAGGTCCAAGTTAACAACTTTCTTTGAGCTTCCCAACAGATTTTGATTCAGGGCCTGTCTAAATAAGCCCTTGGCAGCAAGATACCCTTAGACTGAATATGTGTCGCCATGCCATTCGATTTATATAATGCAGAGTCACCGTATAAACAATACGTTTATGTACCCATCATATTCCTAAATTCACGACGTATTATCATTTAAAATCAGATAAGGTTGTGAAGCGCAAGTAGAGAAAATATTAGCATAAACTAAATGTAATTTTTAATTGAACTATCATACAGAAATTTTTAAGCAATATAGAACCGTTTCAGTTTGTTCTTATTATTATTTTCTGGATGATTTTTCCAAGAACTTTCTCGATTAACAATCTTTTATTACTTTACAGTTTAATTCTAATAATAAATAAAGGAATATTTTTTTTATTAAAAATATCGTATAAAAGATTTTATTAAAAGATATTATGAAATTCGTTTAATAAGGTAAACAATTAGGTTGCAATAGCTTGCTTGTTTTCCTTTAAAATAAAACTAATATTCGAGAACAAGCTCCCACGCGGAACGCCTACGCCGTAGCCCGTAACCATTCCGCCCACGCTTCGGACGCTACGCGAATAACTGACATTACGTAATACTCACGGAGTAATTTATATATTAATATGTGAAGCAAAAGCTTTCGGTACCATATTACGAAAATTGAACAAAAAATAGTTTATATAGAGAAGCGTGTGTGAATGCTAGTACTTTTTTAAATTATAATATACATTATAAATATATTAAATTGTTGAAATAAAACCACACGCACACCAATGCCAACTGATTTACACACACATGTATACATTTTACTATAAGATGGCGTCAAAGCGAAGCCATGACGGGCGTATGTATAGTAATTATAGAATATAATAATGTCGTTGTAGAAATAATGAAAATTTTTTATATAACTTCAAATAAACATATAGTATGCAAATCTCAAGATTTGTAGACGAATTTTGAAGAGTCGGCAATGTATATTACTGTATTAATTATAGTCTTGATGGATTCCATTCTAAATACAGATTCTTTCAGAATTTTGTTTGACGAGTTTTAAGAGTACGTAAAATATTGAAATGGACGCTAATAGGTACTGGCATACAAATCGAGCTCACATTCTTTTTAACATAGACACTCTCGTGGACCATGACAGTACAATATACATGGACAAGTATATCTAAAACTAATTAGAGCCGTATTAATGAGGCTTTTGTGTCCCGGATGCTGCTATGTAACATATAAATGAAACTACAGTATCGTTGACAATTCCGACGTACATTACACCCTACACCCCGCCTACGCGGCTCTATACGATTCGATGAACACAATGATTAAACAGACAAAATTCAAAACACAGCAGAATATATAATTTACTTTTATTTTTGAGCGACTTCAAAAAAGGAGGAGGTACTACGCCATTTGTAAATCGATTTAGTTGATTTGTATGATATATATATATGTTACCGGCTAAACCCGATTTTAGGATAAAGTAGTTTCACCTAGGCCAAGCCGATTTGTCACGCATTGCACTTGGAATTTTCTTTTTATCTAACTTGTTACAGTTGGGCAGTGCCGTATACGTGCGAGTTTATTATGGATGTTGGATACCATTCTCGCCATACATTCTTCATTTATATCTACACACAAGTAACTTGACTGGCAAAGCGTGTAAAAATAGAGTGATACAAAGTTAGATAATTCCAAGTGTAGCGCTTAAAGGGACGAATCGGTTCGGGCTAGGCGAAACAAGTTTATCCTAAAATCGGGTTTAGCCTGTAACATATATACCGTTATACATCGATGATATCTTTGTTTACTCCAAAAACCCTGATAAAAATAGTGCGTTTATTTGGCTTTCTTAAATGATGCCGATACATCGGCTACTTTCCACAAAAAAAATTAAAATTAATGATTTAAAACAGGCTTTTAAAAAATACCGTGGAAGTAAAAAGAAGTAAAGAGACAAAAAATAATTATTACCAAGCCGAGTAAAAGGTACTCGCCCATCGACTAAAGTTATTTAGTAAAGTCAAAG
The DNA here is from genome assembly GCA_024363005.1 of Charaxes varanes. Lineage (NCBI taxonomy): Eukaryota > Metazoa > Arthropoda > Insecta > Lepidoptera > Nymphalidae > Charaxes > Charaxes varanes. The sequence continues at coordinate 3,220 of JANCMC010008329.1, read as the reverse complement.
TTAAACGAAGCGACAGAGAGAGTTAAGCAAAAACCTTTTTCTATAAAATTAAACCCACTTTGCGACATCGCGATCGAGTGAGAGCTCAAGAAAGACCCTTTTTCTATTACACTCAAGATACCTCAGAAAGGTTCGTGTTTAAGAGATTTTTTAAGTCAAATAAAGATTCGTTAGATATAACGTTTTAACATTTCAGTTACAAAACCGCAAAATTAGCTTCTAAAGTAATTAATAGAATCACCCGTTCCATATTGCATTGTTAGAGACGGAAAAATTAATCTATTTCGTACCATTCCGAGCACAAACACGAGAGCAATGCTATAACTTGGCATATATGATTTTCTACTGCGGAAAAAGCGGATTTTTGCGAAATAATTAATCTTCTATTTTAATCCTGTCGTCCAGCTGTAGCTTGTGGTTTCACTTGCATAAATAGCAACTTTGTTTTAGTTGTACTACTAGCAACCATGTACTTTTTTTCTTAAACTCAGTTTTTTTTTTCAATGAAAAAATTAGTGGATTATTTTTCAGAAACTAGTTGATATTATGCCTTGCAATCAACTAAACCCAATATATAAATAGTTCAGTGAAAACAACTTTCACTTGGTTAATTTTACGTTTTATAAATCCATTTTACCTTTAGTGCCAAAACGCTGTGAACTATCATGGTTTCTTTATGACGTATTGTAACAAAACAGCTGTACAGTTGAGTGTAACAGAAGTGGTAACAACAGTTTGTTTGGCAAGACGTGACGTGCCTAATACCCTCTGGCTGCTGTTCGGTGAAACGTGATTTATGTCTTTAATTTAATTTATTCATATTTTCGAAATACTCAAAATCAGGCATGTATTAATAATTCCACTAATTAATTTGTGTTATACTTAAACCTTTATTAAGTATCTTGAACAAAAAATTATTTTAGAGGCAACTACCCTAATTGTACCCTATGTCTTATTTCTTACTCAATTTTTAAATAGGTTAGAAGAGATCGGCTAAGTAGATATAAATCAGTAAAATAAACTTAAATTCCAATTCATAATATTAACTTTAGAACTTTTATAAAAGTATAAATGCGAATTTATGTTTGAACTTCCATTTCCATAGAATCTAGAAAAATTTTAAAAGTCGATTTCCGTTATGAATATTGGAAAGCAATAGAAAGACATGGCAGTACAATATACATTTAGTGTTTGCTTTATCGTATATTTTTATTACATGCAACGATAGGGCTGACTCTCCTAAGTTGACTTTTTAACAATTGGTTTCTAGGTTGGTATATCAGCAGCATATCTAATATCATAGTTAGTCTATATTGTATTTTAAGTTTTATCAGTAATATATTAATATTATATAATTTTAATGCATATATTTCGTAATATTTAATTTTTTTTAAATCAGAAATTTTTTTTAGACGCCATTAAAAAATCGATACTCACGTGAGTTCAGGGTAATGATAGTGATGTTTGTATACAATTAATTGGGATTACGTTGAACTGAAGCTCTAACTTGTTCAATTGTGTCTTCCGTTCTTGTTGACCTTGGGCGTCCCGCAGGCTTAAAGTTGCTATATCAAATACGCTTTTCTTATGTGAGATATATACTGTTGAAATCGTTAATTTTAGAATTTTAATTTAATGTCCGAAAACTTTGATAATTTAGAATGTAAACTGTGGCATTTTTTTTCAATATCTAATTTTATTCACAATTTTATAAAACCTTTAGGATGAGATTTACTTGTGTTATCCAAATTAAATTATAACGTAATCTGTCTACTGATAGCTATGCGTGCTGTATTAAATAGTTTGAGGTGGAATTCGTTTTGATAATGAAGTTATTTTATTAGGGTTCCGTACTTCAAAAGTAAAAAAGGAACCCTTATAGGATCACTTCGTTGTCCGTCTGTCTCGTCTATCAAGATCCTTTTTTTTAATTTGTGATAGTAATGTTAGTTGGTCCGTTATAGCCGAATATTCCGTTAGTATTAACTGATATGTTGCCTTATCCGATGTTGATATAACCGACATGTATACCTAGGTATTATAATGGGGATTCATCTCGACCCCATTTAGTCGTTATAACCGATTCGACGCTGTAACCAATGTTGTTATATTCGATTTTGACTGTGTTTTTAGAGGAACTATTGAAATGATATACAAATGGGACGTTTTAGACGGAAATCGACGTAGAGCGCACGGACGTGGGCCGCGAGATGGCAGCGCTGCGGCGCAGCGCGGGGGACAGCCCCGAGCTGTCGCGGCTGCGGGCCGACAAGCTGCAGCTGCAGCAGCACGTGCGCCAGCTGATGCAGCAGCTGGAGGCGCGCGCGCCCAACGCCGACGAGAAGGACCAAGTGGTGAGTCGTATAACCCTTTTCATAGAGTTCAATTTCACCTATTACGCGGCTGCAGTAAAAGCAACCTTAACCTAGCAATCGACTTAAATACCGGCCGCTCATTAAGCTACGACCTATTCTTGTCGTTATACCGGAGTCAGACATAGCTCAAAGTGTTTGTCCTTGAAGTCCACAAAGTACTACAAAACTTTGTACAGTTACACAAAGTCCCCGGTCATACTATATGATCATTCAAATGAAGATATATATCTGGCTCCGGCATTAACAACATGGGTTAGTATAATATAAAATACACACTACACATATTACGAAAGAAGTTGTATTACTGTGTTAATGAAGCGAAATCAGTGAACGAATGTTTTGAAAACGAACGCAATATTTCATTCAAGCGTCGTTAGATTCACTCATTCCTTCTCTTCATTTGATATCACTGTCGTTGTGATTTTGATCTGGTTAGGAAATTGCCTACATTTGCTCGTTCAGAGTTTCCATTTCCAGAATCCCCTAATGATGTTTGATAAGATAATTTTCAATATTAGAAATTTTGTTACAGCTGACATATTTATAAGGCTTTCGCAATAATTTTTTTTAACAAAGGGAATAAATGAACACATCGGTACTAAATTTGATTGTGGTCTACACATTGTAAAAATAAGGATTTTTTTTTAAATTTGTTAGCTAAATAAAATTAAATACATCAAAAATCTAAATGTGATTATAAATTTATTTTGAAATTTTGTGCAAGAACAACGAATAATAAAATATACGTTAGTACGTCAAAGGTTGTCACACTGATGTTAATTTTTTTGTTTACGTACATATTTGGTTTAAAGTGTATTATGAATTGTAATTCTAAATTTCGCTTT
>JANCMC010008308.1:0-12923 GCA_024363005.1 Charaxes varanes | reverse complement strand
CCTTTTACATCGAAGTGCGACTCGAGCAGAGTTTTTCTCATGATAAACTGTGGATATAAACATTGTAACGCCCATCCGCTATAAATTAGTAAATTCCTGGTTGATTAATGTTGGTTATTCCCTCCGAACAGCCGGTCGATTCATTATATCAGAACATTCTTTCATGAAAATCCCTCTACAATTTGATGTCTTTGTGGTTTTTCTTATTAGTTTGCTAGAGATTTTATTTAATGGTATGCGATTTGACACTTGTTTATTTAAATTAATCCATCGTCTAACATAAATGTTTTTTAAAACTTGTAACTTTTTTTTTATATAACAAGGGGCAGACGAGCAGGCGTTAAGGTCACTTGAGTGACTACCAACTTCGATAGACAACTACCACGCCGGTGGATCGCAGATGCGTTGCCTGCCTTTGAGGAATCAATATAAAATTTTATTGAAGGTCCTTAAGTAGGATCAGTTCGTAAATACCGAAGTTGGTAACTGATTCCACGAAGAAATTAGGAGGTCAGAAGTTTCTAGACAATCGCGAAGTTGTGGACTTTAGGACATCCAGCTGATGAGGATGAAATTTCAAGTTCTGACGAGATGTCCTTTGTACAGCTAAGTGTCAGAAGTACAGCTGCCGTTTTTAGTTTTAACAATTCCTAGGGACGCTCTCCGTGATGATAGATTGAAGTTACATCTATCTCTCCGCATAGTGAAAGGAGCCGAGAGGAAAGACCTTTTTAGACAACCATTCGGGTCGTTCTATGTTGAATGAGACGGCATGAAGTATTGCTTCGTCCTGTTTAGGACACCAAGTTCTTAGAAGCACATTTAGTTTTTTCTTTTAAGCGGTCGTGGAAGTGAACATCGCGTGATATGTCAATATAAATCTGTCGTAGAAACAAGTTTACGTAAGTTTACGAGTAACTTGCGTCCTGATCTGAAATTATATAACAAATTAGAAGTTCGTATGTATGCAAGAAAGAAAGAAGATTCACTCATTTTGTTGTATATGTACAATTTTCCGATCTAGAACCTCGCGGCAGACCAAGAATGAGATGGGGGAATGATTTGGATCGTTATAGAAGAAAATGGCAACGCATGGGGCCTTAGACAGAATTTAATAGAAAGAGAGTAAGGACGCCTTTGTCCTGCAGTGGGAAAAAATAGCCTCTAAATAATAACAGTATGTTCACGTTCACATACATATATGTATAAGTAGATATGTATAGATTAATACAAACTTCTAAAATATGTGTTAAAAGGAGAAAAACAAATAATCGGCTGCATACTGAGTGAACAACAATAGCTCTCAGAACGAACGGGATAAAAGTGAACCAAACGAGTAGCACACCCTCAGCATGAGCGGATAATTTATACGGAGCTTTGCTATTAGGCATTGATCCCGCGCCGAGGCACAATCAAACGGACGGGGCTATTTTTGAGGCTACGAAAAGCATATAACGATGGCGGTGCAAGTCATAGACGAAGCGATTTAAACATCGGTGTAAGGCTAGTCGAAGCGATTTAGATATGAGAAGTAAGTGCCACGATAGTTGTCTAGCAGGGCTAGAACCGAATCATCTTTATAATCTCAGCCTGGCTGCATCCACTGCTAAACGAAGGCCTCTAAGAACATGCACGAATGGCGGCAATACGCCGCTTCCATCCAACGGCTTTTGATAACTTTAACTGTTACCCGCGATTTCGTCCGCGTAATGTTAGGTGAGGAAATAGTTACAATTTTAGCATGATGATATATAGCGTGCCTTCCTCTATCTAACAATGAAAGAATTTTTCAAATCGGACCTGTTCTTGAGATTAGCATGTTCAAGCAAACAAACAAACTCTTCAGCTTTATATATGAAAAAGTAAGGATGAATATGAGAGCCGAGTACCAATTTACCCCTCCACTATGATGAAGCTTTTGGATTAAATGTATATAAAATTATTATTATACAGTTTTCAAAAAAAAAAACAACTTCAAATGATTAGAACTGGATCAAATTGAAATGGCACCATAGGGGAAAAAATGAAGCGAGTTAGTAAGATAGGCTACTTTCGAGCGTCTGTGGGCTACGGTCACTCTTTACCATGTGGCAAATTTACATAAATGTCAAAATATATTTGATGTTTATATTGAAATCGTTAACTCCCATTATTTTGTACCAAGCGTCGCGCAAAACAATAGTAGTGAGTCGAACATCGCATGTGCTGTTAGAAACAAAAAGAAATTTGTCTGTACGAATGCCAAAGATCGATCAGCCGGCGCAGACGCTTCCGGGTGCTGAGCGTGTATTTCGGTGCGGGCGTTTAAAAGCTCTCTCAATCACAGACGCGCATACCGACCCTTTTATAAGTGTACTTGCTCATTCAAATACACAAGATGCTTGATTCAAATTGCCTAAGACGAGCTTTCTGGAATCGTTAAATACTTCAAAATCTATCACTGATTCGAAAAAATGGCGCCACCAGGAAGAATCAGCAACTAGCAAGAAACTCCAATTCGTACATTAAGCGATAGTGTTATCACAAAGTCTATAAGGTTCTATGTAGATATTATTTACTCTCGCTTAATATTTAGTTTACATTACCTTGAAAGCAGTGTTTTACTGAGTAACTTATATAGGTAAGTAACCCTTGTGCATCTTTCTGTATGACCGTAAACGATGTATTATTTCATAGTAATCTGACTACGTATTTATTAACTAAGAGCTAAAGAAACAGACTCAAATTAGAGCCTATATTGTCGTTTAGTAGGATGAACACAGTACGGTTAATACTATCAAATGAAGCTCTCCCTATCCCCTAATCCAGTATAACTCAGTACTCCCCCTCAATTACCAGTTAATAGTTAATGTATACGCGCAATTACATCTAACCGGAAGGACATACAGATTGTTATTATATATGTACATATTTGATACACATTTTGGATGATCAAACGGAACGAAAATTTTGATAATCTAGTATAGATTACGTTATATCCAGACCGTTGGCTTTTTATAGTATAAAATAAGGAGCGAACGAGCAAACAATTCATTTACTTGTAAGTGATAACCTAACAACTAGTTCCACAAAAGTATTACGCAAGGCAGGAAATTCCTTCATCATCATACAACATTAATTTATTATATTGTAACCCCCGGCTCGTATAGGTCGTCCAGTGCTGGAGATAGGGTCTCCTCGATTAATCTCCACGAGTGACAATTTTGTGTCGTTATTTCGTGCAGATATAATTTTATGGTTTAAACGGTTAGGAGTAATTAGTTTAAAATTTCGCTTGCTTCGAATTTAACCGCAACAAAGAGCACAAAGAGACTCGAAAAGTAATTATAATAATTAATGAATGTTGTATCCGCTAAATGGATTAACTTTAAAATAGTAGGTTTTAATACCACTACGAAAGGTTTTGCGGTCCAAAGAAAGGCGCGCGCTCTAACCCTTCAGTCATTAGACTTCATTAGTTAATTATTTAATTAAATTCAGTTATCATTTGGAGGTATTCGGGTAATCTTGCCATATAAATAATATAAAATTGACCCTTTCTTACTCTTCAAATCCTCTCTTGCCAGAGATTACTAGCAAGCGATAAGACCGCCTTTGCGAACTATGTACTAGAGTAATAATATTTTCTTGCCATTTTTTTATCTGTGTGTAATTATGTGTTAAATAAATAAAATTGTTGTGTTTATTTGTGATATCAGAAAATAGAAGATCACTTGAGATCAATAGATAAATGGAATTGGTAGAACCGTCCCGGTTGAGTGATTTAAGAAAAATTTAAAAGACAATATCAAAAAAGGTCATTCAATCAAGAAAAACCCTTTTCAACTCTCAAATTGGACAAAATGTTGTACATATATTAAAATGAATCACAATTTCCCTTGGTCACGGCATCACGCATGAACGGCTAGACCGATTTCGCAAATTTTTTTTTGTTGTGTTTGTTATTTTTAGAAGTTTTTATAAACAGAAACAATTAAGAAAATTGCGCGGAAAATTAGAAAATTTAAGAATCTTTAACCACCATATTAAATTATTTTAATGTAACCTTATGAGGTTTGACCTAATATTAAGAGAGTGCGTGCTGCAAATATCGTCACAGAGGATGTTAAAACTGTTACATGTTTAAAACAGATGCTTCGGTCGATGTTATCTTCTATATATATATATAAAACAAAATCGGGTTTGTTCGAACCCTTATAACTCGAGACCGTCTGAACCGATTTTAAATATATAAATATAAACAGTATCCTATGAACGAATGTGTCATTGCAAATAACCTTTATTATTCACTCACGACTTGCTAAGCCTGGCTAGAATGAACGTATACATATGCGCGTTTTTTCATAATATTAACCCTAAGAAGGATAATTAGGGGTTCTAGCTTTATATATTACTAGCTGCGCCCCGCGACTCCGTCCGTGTGGGCCCCCCCTTATTACTTAGGGGGATGAAAAATAGATGTTGACCGATTCTCAACCCTAGCCAATGTGCACGCAAAATTTCATTAAAATCGGTCCAGACGTTTCGGAGGAGTTTGGCAACGTACCCCGTGACACGAAAATTTCATATATTAGATTTTAGTTAGTACGTTTATTTTGAAGTAGAAAAAAAATTGTATGTAATTTCAGATAAAAATAGCTATCTCTAAATTAATGTCTTTTTTTATAATTCAGTATACTCACTTAAGTTGGTGAAATTACCGTCCAAAGAGATCCCGGAGTTTATCCGGAACAAACACACGGATAGAAAAAAATGTTTTTACTTGCGTTTTTTCTGCAGGTGTTTATATTTATATAAGTTAAATGCAATTAGTAAAAAACATATTTCGACATTACAAACAGACCCTTCAATTATATTTATATGTATAAATACTATATATATAAACAATCCTTGATACAACTACGCACACATTTTTAATTTAATAATAGATATTTGTTTATTTACTTTACCGGTTTAGTTTTCGGTGCACAGTATTACAGGAATTTTCATATTAATCGCGAATTCATGAAAGTTTAACTAACGCTTTCCTAGAAAACGTACGCGGCAGCCGACAAAGTGCTAAATTCTCGCGTAAAATCTAGACGCGGACGGGAGCTGGTATCTTGTAAATTTGCACCCTTTGTAACTAAAACAACAGACGCGCGTAAATTTTGGAAGTAGCGCCAAATACCAGCAACTCACAGAGAAACACGTTGTATAATCAACCCGACAAAAGAGAGATTATCTCTGTTAAAGTGGAATAAAGAAAGCTCCGTTAAAAATGTAGCTGGATGAGATTGTTTTTTATGAGATATAAATTAATTAGAGATATAGATTAACTGGAGCGCCACGCCCGTAGCCGAATTGGGCCGGCGCGACCGGGTACCTGTACCTCTTTCTCACATGAGATCGGCGTGAAGTGACGGCAATGCTGTCACGTCAAGTGATGGTATTGTTGTCGCGTTCCACGTTCCACTTAAACTTATTAGAGTTTCTAGGTATTTTTAATTGCTGTATAATCTATACTTTAATCAGTAAAGCTGAAGAGTTTATTTGTTTGCTTGCACGCGCTAATATTGGGATTTACTGTTCCGATTCAAAAGATACTATCAGTGTTAGATAGCTTATTTATAGAGAAAAGCGATATGCTATATATTATCACGCTAAAGTTGTATCTACTTTTTACCTAATTTAACGCGGGCGCAGCTAGTATTAAGTAAATAGTAAAAAATGATCTCATCAAAATTTTTGTATTTGCTAAAAAATTGAGTGAACTTTTGATGTCCATAATATCTTATTAAATACTCGATAAACAAACGTTTCTTTGTCCATCTTTCTTAATTCATCCGGGGTTATTTTTTGAAAAGACTGTGGAAGACAAAAAATTGTGTAGATTTTAATTTGTAATTAAATTAAAAAATTATTATTATTAGACCTTTATTAGACCTTGTGGATGAAGTCACGATTATTAAGTAGTACTAAACTATAATCAAGTTTTCATTAGACTACCGGTGTGAGCCCATCTCAAGGTACATTTATAGATCTCATTCTCTATCAATATATGTATATATCTACGTGATGTTAAACTATCTTCTGTAACACGGGTCTGTACAAACACGTAACTTGGGTAAACATTTCAAACCAACCTGGAATTCAAACTCGCAACCTCTCCAAATTCCCCCCAGCTTAAGTGCTTAAGCTACAGTCAGACCCATCGGGGTATTGCAGTAAACTTATGCTTCACCGAACTACTTTGTTCAGACTAAGAGATAGATGTAGGATATATTCATCGTTAAGTATAATTGAACGTCATAAATCCAATAAACACGGCGTATAATGAAACGTTTCATTTTCCCTGCGGCTAACGAGTGGGTGGTCGCAATTTGCTTGTCAAAGTGCTCGCCTTCAGCCGGTGGCTTGCAAATTGAAGTCCCTTTATCATTCATTGAATAAACTTGATTACCTATACCTAGTATAGAAGTTTGCTGAATTTAGTGTACTTATATTTGTAGCTTGTTCCCAATCGGGACTCTTTTATAGATATGAGTAAATACTTTTTTTATAAACGTTGTTAATGCTGCTAGGTTTATGTTCTAATTTTTAAACATTCTTCTTTAGTTTTCCCTTAAATTTGTATAGTGTAGTTTCGGTCTTAATCGCGTTGTAAATTTCCCCTCTTTTCCAAGCTGTTATTCCTCTCGTCATCCCAATCCTACACATAGCCTTTTATTCACATTTAATCTTTCGGTAGTAGATAATTGTGAAAGAACGTATGAAAAATCCATTGTATAATTGAACGTCATAAATCCAATAAACACGGCGTATAATGAAACGTTTCATTTTCCCTGCGGCTAACGAGTGGGAGGTCGCAATTTGCTTGTCAAAGTGCTCGCCTTCAGCCGGTGGCTTGCAAATTGAAGTCCCTTTATCGTTCATTGAATAAACTTGATTACTTATACCTGGTATAGAAGTCCGCCGAATTTACTGTATTTATTTTTGTAGCTTTTCCTTTATAATTAATTTTCAGGTAGTAGATACGTATATGAGAAAGCGTATCGAGAATTTCATTGTATAATTGAAAGTTTTAAATCTAATAAACACGGTGTATAATTAAACGTTTTATTTTCACTTGGATTGCTCTGTCCACTATGCAAATGACTACCCTGTATTATGGGTAAGTAATTAAGTATTTAATAATACAACGCAAAAGGTATTCTTCTTAAGGTGAGTTTAGACCAAAGGAACATAGCTAGAACAAGAACATTCAGTCTTAATATTATATTGTTTGTTTACAAAAGTTTGTTCTTATTGTTTACACCAAAATATAAGAATATTAGTTACAATCTTTGTGAACGCAGACAGAACAACAAAAAAATGCTCTAAGTATGTTTAAACTAAAAGAATTTGATAAAGGCAGACTGAGCATTTGCTTGTCTGATGTAAATAGGACTTATATGATTCTTTTACCCAAAAAGTTATTTCCCTGTATATTAATCAGGAAAATATATATGTATACATTATTGCTACTATTTTGATACTTGATAGGAGATCAACAAAAATACAAATAATATATTTACCCAAATTGAAAATTTAAAATAAATTCTTCTTATTTATTTTACTTAACACAGATAATTAATATTCCTACTTGTGAGAATATAAATTTTAATCACATATATAATGTAATGTTTATCATTTAATTGGTACCATAGTATTCTTTTTTTATAGAGAAAATGTTATAAAAGTGCAATAAATTATAACTAAATATAGTACATTACACCCTGCAGGGTCTCATGTTGTCCTGCCCGAACATCGGGTTTCCCTTTTTCTTCCCATTTTTCAACTATTTCAGAAACTACCTGAAGCAAAAAGACAGACAGACAATATTAATTATACAAACCTTGTCGTAATAATAAGGAATACAACATGAAAATAATGATTCAATTTGGTGCAGTTGTTCATCGGGTTGCAGCATTACACCGATTTTCCCTCGTATTCATTCGCGGATTAAAGCAAAGTAGTTTGGTTTCTCATGCATGTCATGGATTTCCGCAAAGTAACGCCTGATTCTATCAATTACATGAGAGGATCATTCGTGATGGTTTTATTACTGATAACTTTTTAACAGACTTCAAAAAAAGGAGGAGGTTATCGATTCGACCTGTGTTTTTTTTTTTAATATTTAAGCCCTCATTGCTTCATGGTTTATCTTGCGCTGACATGTACACGGTGACAAACGGTGGTAAGAATCGTGAGCCAACACTGTAATATAAACAAATAAACGAATTCCTAATTCTAAATCCATTTCAATATGAGGATATCCAGTTGAATAAATATAAGATCTTATCCCATGTTTTCAGTCAATATTTTTAGAAACGGCTTCTGGTAGGACGTTGGATATTAAACGACCTCTATTTGTATAGGACACCGCAAAACCAACAGAGGGCCCATATGTTTGTATATAAAGACTCACGATTATATTATAGAGTATATATTTATATTTGTTAAGCGCATATACAATTTGTAGATTTTATAATTAAATTAATTGCTTATATATTGTCAATTATAAATTATTATTTTTTATTTCCGTGTACATATATATTACGAGAGACTTAAGAAGTAAATTCATATAAAGGCAACTAGTAATATTAGTAGTAGTTGTGTATTTTTTTTGTTACAAGGGGGCAGACGAGCAGGCAGCAGGCACCGGAGTGCCTACACATGTGCGCGACCAGAAGGCCAGCAGATGCGCTGCCGGCCCCCTGAAAACTTTTTGTCTAGTTTTGTCTTGTAAAAGTAGGAAATTGAACATACCTGTAAGCAGATTCCAAAAACGAATTGAAAGAAATATATCCCTTGAAATATTCAACAAAAAAGGGTTTTGGGTGTTTTAAAAACCTTCACCTTAAACCTTAATCGGATTGTCTGAGGTCTTAAATATATTTCTTAAAGGCCTCAAGCACGTCCCGTGAGACGCACGTGTCGACTGAGCTTTTTATAAGCTTTATTCGGGAACGGCAAACTAAAATTCAATTAGGATATCCAAGGATACTGGGAAAATACGTTTTAAAAGTTTATCCTTTAGGTAAGAATTTGTAAAAACGTGTAGTTGTACAAATAATTTGTAAATTTCGTGGGTCCTTCTTCAGCTTGTTATTCATTGGTGGTTTTACGTCTTCTGTTTATCTTAAAAATCTCAGCTCGAAAAACATTTTAAGGTTTTTTTCTTAGTATTTCGTCCAGTGAAATACATTTTTTAGGCTTAGCGTACATTTGTCAGAGGATACAGTTGTATTTTTTAGATATCAAAGAGGGCGTAGTTTAAAGTTAAATTCAAGTGCGTGGTTGCAACCCTTATTCCATGGCCGCCATCTTGCAAATAAGGGTATTTTTGGTCTCACAAAAAAAAATTAACATATTTTGTTGCAAATAAGTTAACTACAACTTTTGTCAAGTGACTTTAAGAATCAAAAATATCTTATTAATTTGGCTCACAGAACGTAAAAGAAAACAATTTTTTTTTTATTTGAAACCATCAAAAGGATGAACAGCAGAAAGTCCGATTCTGAAAAATCATTGCGAAACAGCAAGCTATGACGTCTTCGTATAGTCGACCAAGAAAGATCACAAGTTACACCTGTTTACGTAATATAATCTTGCAGCTTATTACGCAAATTTTACAGCTTCTATAGCTCAATCTACATATAAATTTTTATTCAATTGTATATTCGACCTAGAAATTGGTTTGCCACTTTAAGGTCGAATGTCCTTTGCACGTCAATTAGTTAAAAGGCCCATTTTTGCTTGTTATGCCTTACGTTAATTTCTAACAATAAGCCTTGGCAAAATTTTCTTTAACGAGGAACTGTCGTCCAAGATAGTAAAGCACTTTCTTGCTTGACTATACTTCTTAATATAAGCGTAATTTTGCTAATATTTTTTTTTAAATCGGCTTAAAAAATAGCCTAATTTATACATATTAAATATTACGTTAGTAAAATTCATCCAGACCATCCAGACACCGTTCGAAATAAACAATTAAAAGTTTGTAAAAGGAACTACATCATAAATTGCAGCTACAAATTGTGTGAATATTTCAAACTTCTTTTAAAAAACAGGCTTTTTATTCATTTATAACAGCAATAATATTACGAAACAAAGAAACCCAAATCGTGCTTAATGTTGTGAAAACATTTCTATTATCTACCTGCCGTTTACTCTGATGATGTCGGTTGTTTTTGCATAAATATTACCTTTTTATTGCGGGAAAAGACGAAATTTACCCTACAAGGTACTGCCATCACAGTTTAATGTCGTATCAAGGGCAAGACAAACTCTTTAACATTCCTTTTAAGCGACACAAAACCTTAAATCGTCTGAATCATATTTAATGCGTTTTTCTGTCTTTGCAGATGCCTGTGGGCTATCAGATGTACCGCACATAGAAAGCCTTCATCCGTACAGCGCCATCTAGTTTGTTTTGGTGTAACCTTTTCCACTCGACATCATTGCCATCTCGTTATGTAGCGGCAGCTACAGACTACTTGAATCGATGAATTCAATCCTAGTTATATAGTCCCATGGTAACATGAAATAAATTTAATTTACATAGAGGATATAAAAAATTGTATTAAGAGAAATTAGCATTAAAAACAACTAGAAATTATAATTTTATCCACATTGTAAAATATATTATTAATAAAATATATTTCAATGTCAGTCGATGAATTTCTGCTCAACTTTAGCTAAAATATAGCTTTCAAACGTTAAGATTTAACTTCAAAATATGGTAGGAAAATACGTCTTCAATAAATATAGTTCAGAAGTTAAATATGATTTAAGGTTCTAAGCGGGCAATCTCGGAAACCGGAATCTCAAACTCTCGGATGCCTATAACCTTGTTGAGGGCGGGATTGAAATATTTATCAAATGAATCGATACTAATATATAAAGCTGAAGAGTTTGTTTGTTTGAACGCGTCAATCTTCTGAAGTACTGGTCCGATTCGAAAAATTCGTTCAGGGTTTAAAAGCTCATTTATTCAGGAAGGCTAAAATTGAATCCATTTCTTCAACTAATTTTACGCGTATGCAGTAACAATGAATCTTAAATATTTGTCACTTAGGTTACACTCGACTTTGTACTGTCCCGGTGTAATGAGATAGGCTCGTTATATCAATAAATTATTCATCCAGTTAAGCCCCGCTTCTCTAACCTAATAATACGTCAAATGTTTCCTGAAACGACAGGAACAGTCTTGAGGGATTGTCTTCGTCCCCCGCCCCTTCAACCCACGTAGCAAAATTATGCAGAGCCTTTTCAAAGTTCTGCATTATAACTATTCTACAACTTTGAAATTGCTAGACATTGTGGCGATGTTATTCATCGAGTTACCTGCCCCATTAAAGATTAATAGGCCTGTTTAAATAGCAAGAACATTTCAACTATGCCAGCTCAGATGCACTTTACCAAAGTCGGTCTACTTTAATGAGGAGAATGTGCAAACTAAGTAATAATCAAATAGATTCTTGATGAAATCGTTAAGTTTTAAATTCAGCATTAGTTTCACTGAGAACAGCGTTCGCCAAGCTGGTCCGCGACTGTTTTGTACATGACAATATAATTCTTAAAAATAAATTACACTACACGAGCGCAAAGTTTGTTGTGATGTACTAAAATTAAGCAATTTTAATATCGCTTATAACGTCTACTACATAGATAATTAGGCACCTATTTCCAAGCAATTATTTTACAAGTGTGGCCCGCCTGCATCTCATAGTTTAACCTTGTCCTTTGCTTGCCAAAAGGTTTCCGATCTCTGACTTAGAGAAAACAGCATTATCTTTAACACCAGCTGATTCACACACAAAAGCAACGATCGCTAGCCTGTATTTCGAATAAATGCTACGCTTTACGTAGCACTAGTAAGATAACGTAGCACATGTAGTACCTGTCCACATATAACACCTGTAGAAACTAACCGCGTAGCCCTAATGAACTTGACTGCGTAGCACTTGGTATAATACCTTTTTCGTAGCACTTCTAGCAACTAAGCTCGTAGCACGTAGCACTTCTATATATACAAGCCTGCAAAGATACTTCGATTTTATTTATTTTTCTTGCAATTTTAATTTTATGCGGATATAGTTGCGGGAAACGGCTAGTAAATTATATAAGAAAAAGGTTATGAGCAGCTATTAAACAAGAAAAAACAACGATTGACAAACAAAACACAAAAGGCATTGAACTTTTTATCTCTCCTTATTTTATATATTTACAAGAATCTGCAATTATTTATAAGTAAGATTGCTTATTACTTATTCTTTTATTTATTAATTAACTTTTTTCATCAGTGAATCCGCTGTAAGCTAATATTTAAATATAGAAACAAAGAGACAATAAATTTAAAAATGGAATTTGATTAATTTGTTGACCGTCTGTGAATCTCTCTGATTAATCTTTGTCTTAAATTCAACAAAGCATTCGTATTAAAAAAAGTCTGCCGTTAAGTTTTGCAGACAGGTCGTGTTTTCGGACGTTAATTAAATTCTATTTAAGACTAATTAAAAATTTTGCTAAAGGGTTATTCAGTCTAACAATGTATATACGAACATCGTACATTTTAATTAAATACTTTGTAATAATTTTACATCTTTATAACAAGTATAATAAATATATAATGTTTTTTAAACCCAGGGCATCGTTTTTCCTTGGATAACCTGAAATTTTATACGTTTTTAGAAAACGGGGCATAAAGGAGGAAATATATGACGTTGTTGATGAGTATATCCCCTTTTTGCGGAACACTCCTCAAAAAAGAAATTCGAGAGATGATTATGTAAAATAATAAAGTAGGTGAATGAAAGTGAACTAAAAGAAGGAAAATGAATTTGAGTGATATTTTGGTGAAATATGAAAATCAGAGCTGGTGAAAATCAGATTACATT
>JANCMC010008298.1:0-10515 GCA_024363005.1 Charaxes varanes | reverse complement strand
TGGCTTATTTTTGTATTAAATTATAGCGCCATCTATTGGTCGCATACGCCACAGAGCGCCCGCCGCATGCCCGCTCATTCACCGTATTTTAAATTTCTCATATCTTATAAGATATTTATTTCAATGATATGCCGTGAAGGGCAATTTTGATCTGCATTAAATTTGCAAAATATCTAACGTATTTAAATTGATAGGGATTAATACGGCATTCATTAAAATAGCTTCAAAAATAGTTCATTATTTTTTTTAATATACAACCTACTAAAAGACCTTGGCTTCTCAAGAACTATCAAAGTTCATTACTAATAAAGACATCTAAAGCCGCATTATTAGGATCATACCAGATTTGGCTAGGCAGGGGAGGGAACACTGGCAGTGAAGGTGATTGTTAGTGATCACTATAAAGAGCGCGCTCCTAAACCTACACCTGGGTCCTAAGTCCCGGGCACTGCTATGGTTTCTTCCTCTGCAACGCGATGGACCCGGCACCCTCACGGTGAATCCATGGAATGCTAAGAAATTTATCTCTCCTATTGTACACTAATTTTATTGTTTTCAATAAACATCTATAAACTTTAATATAATTTTTATTTGATTTTATGGGATATGGGATTTGAGGATTATTTAAACTTAAGAAAGTTTTAATTTGATTTAAATTAATTGTAATTTACATTTTTATTATTCATCTGTCATTTGATTTTAGTTTTTTTGCATTTTTACAATCTGTTTTTTTTTATGTTCTTATCTAAAATGTTGATGTTTCATTATGAATGGTATGATTGCCTATAATGAAAAAGTTTAATTATCATGTATAATTAATGTCAAGAATTTTGTTTAAGTAAAATTATAAGTTTTTGTTGACAATTCTACAAATAAAAAAATAAAATAAGATTGTAATTCAAATTTTACATCTAGAGCTATAAAAGAATGTCATCTAGAGTAAAAAAACTCAAGTGGAAAAAAATATTGACTATCACTAACAGTAAGTATACAATTTTTTTTACCTTTAATGTCACTAAATCTTGCAATAATTTTATATCTGGTGACAGTGTCTTAATAACATTGGAACTTAAATCCAACATTTTTAATGGCTCTGCATTCCACCAATTGTTTTGATCAGATTTTGTAAAATCCACCTCCTTAGTATCATCTAATTGTAATTCATTTATTTGCCATACCTTTTCAGGAACTATAAGAGTAATTCATTTATCATAACCAAATTTTACATAATTTTTGGCTCTTATTGGATTGTTTATCTTAAGACAACAAATGGAAATGAAAATTAAAAATCTGCCTAAATCCCGACTATTTGTATTTGCGATAATTAACATTCTTTATCCATAAATTAAAAAATCTTAAACAGTGCTTGTATAAAATAAACAGTGATTATGAGAGTTACAATAAACATTTGATTTATGCGAGTTCCCAGTGGCCTTAACACCTTTAAGGCGGGTACCGCATCTGTGAGCCTTCTGGCAGTGCAGATGTCCATGGGCGTCGGCAGTTAATTACGGCCTGCTCGTTTGCCACTTGTAATATTAAATACTATATTATTATTACAGTACAGATGTTACATTTTCCGTGTCCCATAAAAATTAAAAAGATTTAACGTACCTGTACCCAAGCCTCTATTACACAGCGACAGCTGTCCTGTACGTTTGGCGGACTTGATTAAACCGATGGGCAACTCTTTATCATCAGCTTTTTTATCTTGAAGATGAAACACAGATTTATTACAAACCTTAACTCTGGACTTTGTAGGTGTTCGACGCGACATTTTGCTTGAAAAACTCAGTAATATATTAAGATTCACTTAATAACATTTCAGTTGTTCATTGCGAAACTGATAGGTTAATTAGGAATAACAACAAAAAATTATCTAAATTATACACCCCAACATAAAACACCTGTAAACATGTATGACATTTCGCTTGACAGTTATGAAAAAGTTCAAAAACTATAGCTCAAGAAAATACGCAGAAAATAGGAGCAAAAGATAATAAACACAACAGACAGCTTTCATAGATATTCGAATACACCAAGCAAAATTTCTATATTTTAAACTATTGCATGATGCAAATATACATACAAAGTACAAATTGATAAATAAAATGAGATGTTTTATATAATACGTATATCAATTTATTTATACTACTTCTATGTATTGGTAGTTCCCATTTGTCTCCATTCAGAACAGTACCTAGCGCTAGCGCGAAAATTTCTCGACAGCTTAGTTTCATTAACACTCAAAACTAGTAAACTCGAAAATGAAGGTTGATCACAGTGCTACCATATTACACAACTTGCTTGCTAAAAATTGCTAGCAGACTCGTAATAAAATTGGTATTCACACGTATCGACTCCTGACATTACAGTGAAGTATTATAAACATACCTCCAAAACGAATAGTGGATTCTGAAGTTTGCCCTTTTTGTGTAGGGCTCTGGATGTCACTTAAATCAAACATTTAATTTTTTTTTGAATACGTCTGAAAATAAGAGAAAACTTAGTTTTACTACTAAAAATCATCTATTGTAATATTTTTTAATATCCAGATCGGGAGTTTGAAGTTAGCTAGTGACGTTTTATAAGCGTTTTTCTGTAGTTTTTGAATCCAGACATAGTCGCATTTTATTTGATCCTCGTGAACGAGGACGCCACTTGGCACAATTGTTTCTTCTGTGATCTCCCGCAGAAGAATAAGTCTGGGAAAACGACTCGATGCACGTGTCCCAGCCATTGAAACCATCTCTTCTTAATCATGGCTTTTCTGCTAAGTAGCCATATTTTGCTTTAATGAACTCGCTTGTCACGCGATCTTTTCACGTTATGCCTAGAATAGTTGGCAGACAGAGCAAGTGAAAAGTAATCAGTTAGCGCTTAATATATGCTTTTATACAAGCTTATATTAAAACTCGGCAAAAACTAAGATCGAAAGATTTTAATTCATATTTGGTACCTTTTGTCGGTCAACAACTTGTATCAGATTAATTTATGCGTTTACTACATACTTATTTGAAATTGATTTCAGATTATACTAACAAGTGAAAAACACATGATTTACAGAAAAAATATTGGTAAAATAAATGTATTTATTGACATATGATGAATGAACGGATATTTTATGTCACTTTTGTGGAAGATATTCTTTTAAGCCAGTACGAAAAATAAACTAGAACTAAAATACAAACACAAGTAAAATTAATTTTTATTAAACACAATATACAAAAACGGACATCAGCACAGAAAAATACGTTTCTTATTTTTCTGTGTTGTGTTACACTATTTTAGTTCTTAATCTAACACAGCATTTTTTTTTTAAATTATTTAAAAATATATATTTTTTGTATTTCGATGAATTTCTAAGATTCTTTACTATACAGGTAACATAATTAGCAGATAATAAAACTTATAGGCTTTGAAAATATAGACCCTTACAGTCAAAATATACAGTTTGCTATTGATACGTGAAGAAGAAGAAGAAGGCCGATAGTTAAAATAACATTACTAAATATTCCTTCATGGCAGCATGAATCGAACCCAGCGGTTAAAAAAACCCACTCTCATTACCACTGAGGTATGCAGTGACGAATCTTTCTCAAGTAAAACTGCCGCTATCTAAGAAAGTTGTAGTAAAAAAAAATTGTAATGAAATGTATTCTCAGTCATTATGCTTTGGCTTAATTAAGCGAGCTTCAAAGGTAATGGCTCGAACGCTGTTATGACGTGAACTGACCCGAAAGAAATGTCTTGACGTCTACTCTCGGCCTTTATAAAAACTTACTCACGAAGAATTCTTATTCAGACACATCCAAAGTACCCTAAGAAGAGGGTTTACTTTTAAAGAGAATTGTAAACATTTCAATTAACATTTACGTAAAATGATTAATTGTAAAAATAACTTTGGAGTCATATTACTCCTTGCTTTAGTAATTTCTTGCTGGCTCGTAAATTGCTCAGGTGCTCCATCTAGTGCTCGTTGCAAGCTAAAAAGGTACATGCATAAAGCAGTACAAACTGATTTCAATGGTCTGCGTTGCTGGGACGATGTGAAGATTTTATCTTGCTGGGGCTATTGCCATTCTTATGAGGTAACCAAAATTATCTATTTATTAATAAGTTTTACATATTAATACGTGAACCAAAAACTTTCGGTACCATTTTACCAAAATTGCGTCCGCGAAGGAGTAAGAAATGCCCCGGCCGAATGAAATGGCCGAATTTCAAGAACCTGTAAAATTACCTATTAAATGAAACAATTGTGAACAAAAAAAACCACGGACCATAGAAATACGAACAATGCTGACATCAGGCAAGGATGTAGTATAGAGTTAGTAGACATCCGCTAAGAATGGATTTTTCGTTGGGATCGGATTATGGGCTCTTCAATTTAACGCGGATGAAGTCTCAGGATACAGCATTATTATATGTACTTCCAACATTAAAATATATACTTACTATAAAACTTGACGAACTTTTGTGCAACAATTTAATATTGTGGAGTAAGATTTTACTGTGGTAATGAAAAAGCAATGTTTTCTTTTTACTTGTTGATAAGTATAAATGCTAATTATAATTACATTTTTTTTTGGTTGAATATAATCGCTATTTTTTTTTACAGATTTCGCATTGGCAATTCCCCTACAAAGTTTCTAATCATCCAGTCTGTGTGCACGGTGAAAGAAAACACGCGTCAGTCAAGTTAAGGAACTGTGATCCAGGTGTTGAACCAGGCACGGAAATATACCACTATGTTGAAGCGGCTAATTGCAAATGCCAAGTGAGTAAAATTATGTTTTATGGATGTATTGTTCATTCTATTATATTGAAAAGGGGAGTATAGTAGCTAGGTACATAATGTGGTAGTATAGTCACTTCCTTGATATTAGTTGAACAGTAAAACGCCAGTCCGGCGTAAAGAAACTTGATCCAGTTTTTTAAAGAAATTAATTTAACATCAATTTTTTCATGGTACATCTTATAGTAATATATAAAGTTTGTTTGTTTGCTTGAACGCGCTAATCTCAGGAAATACTGGGACAATTTAAAAAGTTCTTTCGGTGTTGGATAGCCCATTTATCGAGAAGGGCTAAAGGCTATGTATCATCACGCAAAAATTTTTCAACTAATTTTACGCGGAAATTTTAGAAGTCGCGGGTGACTAAACAACTAGTGTCATATATATTTTTTTTTTATTTATTTGATATTTTATGATATATGGAAATTAAAAATCTGAAAAATAATAGTCTAACATCCCAATTTTTGTCTAATAATTATAAATCACAAAGATTTCGATATATATCTAAAAGGGTTTAAAATATTATTATTCTGCAGGTATGTTCTTCAGAGGATACTAGCTGTGAATGGTTGCCTCCAGATTCTTCCCTTATAGGAGGTTTAATCAAGGAAGAGTCTGACGAGATTGAATAAACAAATATAAAATGAAAACCAATTGCATTTAGAAAAATGACTCAAGAATACATTTAAAACATTTTTGCAAGTTACATACATTGCTTTATTAATAGACTGGTGTATAGGTAATAAAAATATATTTTACAAATTTGTCGTAAATTAACTGTAGTAATTATTAACATTACCTGTAGTGTATACTACATTTTTGAATATTAAAGAAAGTGAAAATACGAAATATCAGAGTTTAATTATAAAAATACGTTTTCAGTCTGTATCAAAAAAGTGTACAAATATTTGAAGGTATATTGTAGCGCCCACTGAAAAATAACAAGTTACTTTTCTGTGGTAGCACTGGTATGAAAGACGTTTCTGAATCCATTTTAGTTGTACATATGTGGGCCAGACATAGCTCAAAGTGTTTGTACATTTTTGTCCTTGAAGAATTAAAAGTTCTACAAAACTGCGCAGCGACACAAAGTTCCCGGTCACACTACATGATCATTGAAATTTTCATTCAAATGAGGATATATCTGGCTCCGGCATTACATCTCGACATCCTTAGGTAATAGGTTGATAACTTACGAATGTTTTTAGTTTTTTGTGTCTGTTCTCTATCTATATAGTCTATAATTTTTATGAAGTTTAAATTTTCATTTGGTTTTGTTTTGAACTTCGATAACCTAGAAAACAATACCATATATTTTGCAAATTTAAAATTTGTATTCAATGACAGTATAATACAGCAATTTTACAAAATATATCTACAGGCATCTTTAATTTTATTTCGTGTCACTATCTGTAATGATAAAATGTTAGAACCCTGGAACAACAAATCCCTTTTACCACCACCTATCAATACATCACATTGCGAAATCAACTTTAGTAAGTAGTAGTTTAATAAAAATACTTGAATTTTAAACATTACTGCTATAAATATAAGCACGTAGTAAAATCATATAGAAGTAAAAGAGTAACTAAATAATTTGCTCCGCGCGTACTGTTTCAAGTGATATTGTTTTTTTTTAGTTTCTGCATATTACTTAAATTATTATACAATGACTGTGACGGTAAATTTTTTATCCTCTTTACAGATCTTAAAGGCCTTAAACATATTTGTAATAATGTATCAAGTGTACTACGCAAGCAATCGCCTTTGTACAAAGAAAGTGCTATATTTTCGAGATTTTTATATAAATTTGATAAGAAATTCCGTAACGATATTGGGTACAGAAATTTTAAGAAAGTGAACACAGCATTGAGAAGGTACAATACCTTAACATTGGTAAAAGATATTCAAGACTTTGTTGATATATTGCCAGATAATGATGAAACAGCATCTTACTTACCTACAAAACAGATGCTAGAGTATATCTTAGTCAGGCTCTTAACATTTTCAAAGTTGATGTATAGAATAATAGTGTGTTCAAAAAAAGCAGCTATTTTCTACCTACACAGGATCAGAAGAGGAGAGAGTCATTGGATGTGTTTAATGCCATATGCATTGCTGTGTAGAGTATGGTCTATGACATTGGTTTTACTACAGCATGCCTGTACTTGGTATAATAAACTTCAACCATTTTTGAAAGTGTTTCCATACAAAGGAATTAATTTCTTACCCAATAATTATGAACTGCCAGTTGATTTAGAAATATGGCTTGATATGAAAAATTTGGACACTGTTGGAAGATTTGAATGGTTCCAAAAACTTAACATCAATGTAGATACAATTATGGCAGAAGATGAAGAAGGTGATCTTTGTAATACTATATTAAAATATGTAAGTAACATTAACCAGGAAAAAATACATGCTGTAGTGCAGAACATTGACCTATTGCCAACAACCCAAAACATAAGTTTAATTCATATAAACAAAAATCATGATGTGGGTCAAGCAGTGTCCAGAGAGAGTTTTCAAAACTTTTTAGGAGTGCCAGCTATTACGATGAATCCATCTATTGCTAAAGTTAGAGACAATCATAAAATAGAAAATGTGACCGATCAGAATTCACTGAAGGAGTTTATAGAAAATGAAGAAAACTTCAGGAATCACTCTAGCCCTAAATCTCTTACTAGGCACTTAAGTTTTATGCAATGGCAATCTTTGAAAACAGCTCTATTGAAACTCGATAGTCGTTTAGTTGAAGACAGAAAAATTGAAACAAAAGCCCAAAAAATTTGGCAAAGTAAATGCTTAGAATATATTTAAATACAATAAAAAACTTGAATAAAAAATGCTTTATTTTACAACCTATTTTATATTACAAAATTCTATTACACAAGCACCATTTATGTAGGTATATACATTGTAAACAATCAAATATAGTGTAATTTTTGTTGTATTTAAATAACATATCAGGTACATTATTAAATATACACAATGTGTATAATATTTTACAAAACATAATTTTGTTACTTGGACTTTAATTGGAGCCCTTGTATACATGAAATTTATTACAATAATTTTTATAAATTATAGAGATAATGCAAGTACTGATATAGATTTTATAAAATGAAAATAGAGCTATATCAATTGATTTCAGTTGTGAATTATACATCTCACATAACCTGTATCCTACATTTTGCAGCCTTAATCAAATAAGACAATATTTTTTTTTGTAAAATGCTAAAATAAAACTACACAATTTGGAAAAAAAAATATACTGCAAATAATAAATTATGTTATAGATGAAGATTTAGGGCCATAAAACAACTTATAGTCTTTACCTGTGGTGTTGTCACTGTGGCTTGTGGGCAAGATCTATTTATATATATATATAACAAGGGGCAAACGAGCAGGTGGTACTCTTAGTGACTACGGACGCTCATGGACAACTGCAACACCAGGGGGATCGCAGATGCGTTGGCGGCCTTTGAGAAATCAGTGTGCTCTTTTCTTGGAGGTCCATAAGTTGTATCCGTTGGGAAATACTGACGAGAAAAGTGATTAAAAAGGGTAAGGTAAGTATAAATACAAAATTGGAATAACCAAACCTTCCCTTGGCACTAAAAATATTCTACAACACATGTATAGTACTGCCATGATAAAATAAATAATTTTTGGGTTTAGGCGATTATTGGTCATTACAATTTGTGTTACTCATTAAATGCAACTTTGTAAAAGGAGAATTGAAGAGAATTTCTTAGCATTCCATGGATTCATTGTGCATACGCTTGGTCCATCACATTGCAGAGGAAGAGACCTTAGTGCCTGAGACTAGAGACCCAAGTGTAGCGGGGTCGTCAACTTGTTTTGCACCTCAACATCCTCCACATGCTCTCATCAAGCATTCACCAGCTTACTCCCTAAGTCAAGTGTACAGTTTCTTACAAAGGTACATAAAGAAGTTTTACTTCAAAACATATAAAAATCACCCATTTTAAAGAAAGGAGCTCTTCCAGTCACCCTTCACAAAATAAGTTATCTTACGGCCCTGGGATCTCAACCATTACTTTTAAAGGGAAAACAGGTGTTTTTAAATTCACAGAATGCAGTTTTCTCTATTCAAGTTGTTATTTTAACACTTGTTATTAAAATTTCTTTTTAATATATTAACGCTATAATATTTTATCTGTATATAATCATGTCTGTAATCATAGCTCTTCTTTGAAACCTCAAAATGCAATATGGAATTTAACTTGTAATTTTTATAACTATACATGAACTAAAATGTTATTGAAAATTAGAATGTTAAACATTATCATTAAAAGTTACATAAAATGGAAAAAATATTTTTAATTTTCGCAGGTAATTTTGTGCCGATTGATTATTATTTCATTCTGGTGATTTCCAAAGCCATGTTATCCTAAAAATAAAGAACATTTTCTAGTTACCTAAAAATGCCAAATAATTGTAATTTTAGTACCAGATAAATTAGAAAATAATATGATAATGCTAGTGGAAATATTCAATGTTTTAGTTAAGTGTACCTTCATTGTAGTAGATTCTTTCATTTGAGCACTTTACCATACTTAAACAATCATTTGTTTAAATAATAAATTGTAGGAACTTTTTAGAATTGTAGCAGCTTCTTAGTAGCATTTAGAACTAGTCTTTAAAAAAAATTCTGAACGCCATATTCATTTTCTTGAACTAGATAACTTCTGTAGGCGAGCCTTTAGTCCACCTTCTTTTTTGGGTTGTGTGTTTGCCCTCCTTTCACATTGAAGTTTTTTTGTTTCTTTGAGTCTGCAACACAAATTATTAACATCAAAAATTAATGACACTTTTTATCTTATAATGTGAGACAAAATTTAGATAAGCGTTACATACTATGTGTATAATGGAAACATTAATGTTGAAATGCTTCAAAATACTATGCAATGCTATTTTAGCATTCTTAACTCAAAAAAAAAATGTCAGACTCCCCCGTCATCAGAGATCGTAATCATCACATAATCACTCATTAGAGAGCAAACAACAACTTCGAGAGAAAAAACTACGTATGCATTTTTGGGAATAGTAACCAAACTGCACAATTATCATTTTATCTATACACAACGCAAATTAATCTGATAACCAGATGATATTTCTAGACTGAAGTTCAGACTATCTAGTAGTCTGCCAGAAAACCCCGTAAAATCCAATGGTGCGTTAGGCATGCACTGAAGAACCTAAGTATCAGCGGAGTGGTATATAAGTAGTTAATTTTTTTCCGCAATCAATAAAACAGCTATTCTTATACCAAATGTCCTTCATGTTGAGAAAATAGGTACTTATACTATATCTCTCAACGAAATTAAATCAGTATTCAGGAGACAAATATACCTGCAACCCAGCTGGGCAAATATTATTAAACGCACGTCTTGTTAAAGCAAACGCGTATATGATGCAAAACTTGTACAAAATGGTCGCAATCAGATACTTGAGACAGTATTTTTGCGTATATATACATACAGAATTACACTTAATGCTGTTTAATTTAAAAGGTGTTCACATCACTCATCACATTCTCGATAGTTTTACTTACTTTTACATTCAAAACGAAATGTCAAATGAAGGTTCGAGCTTCCATTTTACATGACTTAGGTATAGTCGACCAAGAAAGTGCTTTACCATTTTGGATAACAGCTCCTAGTTAAAGAAAATTTCGCTAAGGGTTATTG
>JANCMC010008294.1:0-12933 GCA_024363005.1 Charaxes varanes | reverse complement strand
AGTCGCGATATCGGCCCACCTTTGCGGGTCCATTCGAGCCAATTGCCCAGCCATTCCCACTTCAGCTTCTCTTCCCTTCAGCTTCTCTTCCTCCTCTTCTTCTTCCTTACATCCATAGGAAACTATGGTCGTCAACAATTGCCTTAAGAATTCTTTAATTAATAATTTGACCATCCAGAAGTGAAGGAGGAGAGCTGACCCCAAATAAAATAGGAAAAGGCTATTTAATCCATCCTTTCTCTTTTACTTTGCGGAAATCCATGACATGCATGAGAAACTAAACTACTTTATTTTATTTCATTCGCGGATTAAAGCAAAATAGTTTAGTTTCTCATGCAAAGAAAAATTTGGTATACAGCTTAAAATATGCGTGGTGGGGCAAGTCTAAAGATATCGAATTTTGACTAGTTGGTGGTCTCTGGTTTTTACAGATTAATGTAATTTCATTTTATCATAAAAGTTACATTTAGATATATACAGATTACGTTGTTATTGACGAGAATATTATAAATTATCAAAAAAAAAAGTAGATTGCTGCATCCAGCGCAAAGTGAGTAATGCACGAGTATTAAGTTGGTTGCACGAAATCAACAAGAGTGCATTAATTACTCATTTGAGAAAGGTCCCTAGTTTTTATCTAAGGAAATCTATTATTCTTTCAACTACAGCGCTATGTATTTCCATTCTTTAAATTTTCTCGCTAACAATAAAGCTCAGTTTTACAATGGTATGTATGTAATGGTATGACTGGCCCGTCGGCGCAGTAGGCAGTGACCCTGCTTCTGTTCCGGGGTCGTGGGTTCGATTCGCGCCTCGAGTCTGGGGGTATTATGCGTTTCGTTCGGTTTGTGAGACTTCCCGGTGGCCTAAACCCATCTTCTAAGGCTAGCAATGCATCTGCAAGCCTTCTGGTCGTGCAGATGTCCATGGAGGTACGTAGTTACTTAGGTGACGAACCATCTTCTCGTTTGCCCCTTTTTATATAAAAAAACTAAACTAAAGTCAATAATGTAAAGAGAGTGGCAGGAGGTGGCTGGATGAGATTGGCAAGGGATATGGGAGAATGGCAGAAACAAAGGCAGGTCTATGCCCAGCAGTGAGGTATCAAGGGCTGAAAATCATGATGATGATGAAACTAAAGTCAGAGACATACGACAAATATGTTTAAATAACATATACATATGAATATTAAACATTAACACTAGTTGGAGATTATTCAGAACATGTACATGTAACAGCAAATAAATAATACTTACTGATAGTTATTGGTTTCAACCATCGAGTATCCAGACTCTGCCTCCGGGTCGCTCCTCCACCTCATGAGGTCAGCGTTGACGGATGCCAACATGAATTCGACGTCGTAGTTCAATCCGATCACACCTTGCTTGATAGCTTCCAAGGGAGCTGGTCCGCATTGATACATTCCAGCGGAAGTCTCCTGAGGAGTCGCGTCGATTGCTTGCCAGCCACCATAACCTAAGCAAAGAGAACCATTATTGCAATGGTTTTTTTTAAGTGAAACTTCTTTAGGTGCGTTTCGCATGAGTTTTTTTTTTATGGTTTGGGCAGACGAGCAGACAGCAGGCGCCGAAGTGCCTACTGGCGCCCATGGACATCTGCACGACCAGAAGGCCAACAGATGCGCTGCCGGCCCTTAATGACGAAGACTTTTGCGGGCCGGATTAAACACTTTCACGGGCTAGATTAAAAACTTTCGAGGGCCGGATTAAACACTTGCACGGGCCGGATTAAACACTTTCGTGGACCGGAGTTGGCCCGCGGGCCGTACTTTGCACATCACTGATTAGATATTTTGCTACTTTGCGTTACTTATATTTTACTGCATTTTCATTACTAATGTTACTTGTGTACTTGTATACCTATATGAATAAGTTTATCTACGTTATACAAGGTTTTACAAGGACTTCTCGGTAGATTTTTAGTTAAAAATAATAAAAGTGGCCGAGAGAGTGTTAAGATACGCGTAAATAGAAGGGTTCCGCATCTGATACGCGATAAAGTTATTTGTTTACTTAACTTTAACAGTTGTCCGATTTAGCTCAAAATAATTTTCGTAATGAATTGTACCATGTTGTATCGACATGAATTATTTCAAATCCCTACATCCAATAGTTTGGAAATCCTAGGGACGGACTGAGTGAAACTTTAGGGTTAGGACTACGGAACCCTAAAAATAGTAAGGCAGCGTACCTCTACAAAATCCCCTAAATACACGTGTTACAAAGATTACCTAGGACAAATAGCGAGCCTCAATAGCTCAACGGTATAAGGTATGGACTAAAATTCGCAAGGTACCCGGTCCAAACCCCACTGCCGTTGAGGTATTGTCGCACCCACTCCTAATACAAGCTTTTAATTTAAGCTTAGTAGAACTTAAAAAAAATCCAGACCTTGTCATTTTCGAATAGGATATGAACGATATCATCATAAGAACGCATAAAGGACCTTGATTTGCCATTATCACACAACAGTGCCATATATAAAGGCATTGCCATGTTGGTGTGGGCCGCGTCGCCACGTGCGACACGCGACGCGTGACGCCACGCGTCTCCGTAAATGAGGCCTAACGGTTATGGTTCAGTGGTAATAAAGCATGGATTAATACAGGGTTAAATTAGTCACTGGACCAAGGAATATATGAGGTTAAAATTCAAAATGTCTTTCTGTCAGTCTTTATTGCAAATTGAAGTTAAAAAAGTTACTGTTCTTCTTCTTCCTATGCCTTTCTATTCAATGAAGGTTGGCAGTCAGTTTCTTAAACTCTTCATTGTTCCTGGCTAGCTGGAAAAGTTCCTGGGCCGTCTTAATTCCGGTCCACTTAATTATTTTTAGTTTGTATAATTTAAAAAAGTACTCTGAATCTTTTCTGTTGGTTTTTTTACTTCCGTTTTCCCAGATATTATTAGAAAAGCTTGTGAGTGGAGTAGATGTTTTAATCCAGATATCTTTCGGGTTTTGGTCCACCATTTTTGTTATTGAGGTTAAGTGCGACTGAGTTAATATTCCTCACTGCCGTCTGACGTCATCCCCGGAAATCCCCCAATCTCTACAATCGAGACTCATTGTTTTACGTGACTTCCGAAACACAGAAGATCGGATATAAGAAAACCAATGTTAGACTGAGTCACCCATCTAACAGGATCACTGTAATGAATGCTTAACCAAACGATCGACTCAAATACCGCCTATGATAGGCCACAAACTTCTACATTAAACGTAAAGTGAAAAATGTTAATCTGTTATTTTAATCTTTAATAATTTCCTTTACAGGGTACGAGACAAGCGCTCGAGAGGCACACAGAGGAAAGAGTGCCCTGGTTTTTAAATGAATTAAAAACATCTTTAAGGTTCTCATTTACTGCTTCTTCAATCACAAAATCTATCATAGCTGTCTCTACAGGGCCCGGGGAGTAGTTAAGTACTTTGATATGTCTCTTCTCCTCAGCAAGGACTCTAAAATACATTTCACGTGCTGCCTTCCCACTACAGTAATAAGCCATACCTCCCATGGGCTTAATTGCACAGAGCGATGTTATGTTAACAATAATTATCCTGTCCTCAACTTCTTCAAGCAATTTAAGGAACTGTGTATTCAGCGATATTACCTTGAACACATTTAAGTCATAGTACTGGCGGAATTCATCTACATTCTCCATTCGAGATGTCTCCACAGCCAAATTGCCAAGAGATCCGACATTATGAAAGATGAGGCAATTGGCAAAGTCAGTCACTTTACGTCCAGCTAAAGCTTGCGCAAGAACATCCAACATTTCTTTCTCGGAAGCTTTTGATAGATCAATAGAGTTGAAGAGTACATTTACCTTCTTTGACTCGCAAAGCATAGCAGTAGTGGCAAGTTCTTGCTTATTACGAGCTAGTAGTAACATAAGTGAGTTAGGGCCAAGATGTTTTGATACCTCGATTGAGATTGCACGACCTATACCTTGAGACGCCCCAGTGATGACGGCAAAGGATGGCCCAGAAAGGTCTATTTTAGATGATGATGATGCCATGTTTACTTACAGTGACTTACAATGTTAGTCTTGTAGAAGCTTTTCACACTCTGTGTCGCCAATAACGGGATCTAAATTGCAGCCCTCTCGCATCAACCGGTCAATACAGTCAGCCCTGTAAGCTGCTAAATCTTCTACAACTTTATTTTTCTTCTTCAGCTTCTGTAACTTTCTTTCTGTAAATAGTATATTATAGAATAATTATTATCAACTAAAAATAATACATAAACAGTAGAAAATAGTACCTAAAAATTTAGGCAATTTATATAAACAATTGATAATTTATTTCAATGTTAATTAACTGAAAATCCAACTCTTGCTTAAGCAGCACAAAATGAGATTCATTAAAATATTATATCAATTTAGTCACCTTAAAGAAACCTCCTCTCTCTAACTAACACAATGTTCAATTAAATGTAAATAAGAAAGATTTTACTAAAATTTACGTATTAATTGGCAGAGATTTATTTACAAGTCAATTAATGTGTTGCTATTGAAGAACTAAATTTTTATAATGCTATCGATGTATAACATGCCCCGTGTATATTGCGCAAATAGACATTTTTGATAACCTTAGATATTAAATATCCAATGACAAACGATATCGTAGTTTATTACCGAGGATGGCTAAATATTCCGCTGAATCGGCCAATTTATCGCACGCCTCTGGTTTAAAATTGTCTTCAAATTCTGATACGACCGAGGTATTTATGATTTCGCAACCCCAAGGATCCATCAAAATCTGCAAAAACATTGCTTATTTTAAATTAATATACATAGGCAGCGTTTAGGTTGACGGTGTTAATTTAGACTTCTTTAAAATATTATATTAAATATATGAATAATATTAAGGTTATTTTAAACTTACTTGAAGGCCTATAGCCGAAACGTGATGCAAAAATGCAAGTATTCACAATAAAACAACTTTCATCGGTATTACTGGTGAATGATAAACTCAGAATGAGTTCGTTTTTACAAGTATGGCATAGATGATGTAAAAAAATTAAACGTCAATAAACCGTAAACGTCATGATCGGCGAGGTCACAAGTCACAACACAGATTGTTTGGATACTTGTATGCTTTTAATATAATGTAATATTTTAAGTGATTGAATAACTTTAAATCGCTGACTGATCGAAATTCGACCACAAATCTTTAGGCTTTATATTGTAAAATGTAAGTAAGGCACATGATAAAATTTATTTATTTCAGTTCTTTTAAATGTAAAATCCTTTCAAAGCTCATGATCGTATGCGGTGTGCGATACGATTCGATGTCTGGCACTTGGCATAAGATTATGGTATATCTTATACCGGAGCCAGACTAACTAACTCAAAGTGTTTGTACATTTTTGTCCTTGAAGTCTACAAAGTTCTACAAAATTTTGTGACGTTACACAAAGCTCCGGTCATTGAAATGTTCATTCAAATGAAGCTATTTCTGGCTTCGGCATTATAGTGAATATGCGCGATAATTCCACCGTAAGCCGCCGGCCCCTAGACCTAAAATAACATTGTACAATACATTATAAAGAACAATAAGATTGAATACCGCTTTGGATCCAAACGATCAATTATATTGCACATTAATACAAACTGTGCAATGATTATATTATAATACTCTTTAGGTTCACTTTTCCCGCCATATTTGCACGCGTACGTGTACTTTTCGTCGAGACATAAACATAGACGAAAAGTATTGCGCAATAATGACCCTACATGATGCAATGTAAAAATATGGTTCTATAAAAATTAAACTCGCTCATACTTTTGTTTAAACATTGGCAATCTGCAATATTAACCCTATATGGTGAATTATTTCCCCCACAATACGTAATATTGCGCAATATAATTAATCGTTTAAGAAATGCTAAGGTAGGCACAGACCTCACAGCTCAAATGTAGAAAGAATGGATGGAAATCTTTGAGCTACTCTGTTCGATAGCCAATAACTTTGGAATATGCGGCAACAATCCCGACATAAGCTTTACGCTTATTCTGAAGGATAAAATGAAAATCAGGCATAAGGTATTTCAAGCATTATTTTTTAAAGCGGTTTTTGTGAAGTCGGTTTACAGGTGCTAATTTTACGTGATGACTTCGAACAATTAGGCCAATCTCCCCTTTCTATCACTATCGTCTCTCTCTATCGCTTATTTCGCGCTCTCGCTTGCACGCTCGGCTTATGCGGAACGTGACAATGAGTCATGCTTTTTCGTGCGTGCAGGAGGCATTCATCGATTTATAAAACGTTATCAAGTCAAAAATAGACTATTGTCCCAGTTTCCAAAGAAAAAAGTAGTAAAATAGATAAAAGTAAATACTTAGATAAATTCTTCATGGCTCTCACGGAGTACGATAAATTTTGATACAGAAAAACAATTTGTCGAGTAATTGCGGGCTCATCGGTAAAATCAATCTGCTACTGACAACCTTATGGTATCGCATCGTAGGTATCAGTTAAAAAAAAATTGTCCATCAATCAATTATAAATAAAGAAATAAAAAGAAACTTAGAGTAAGTAGAAACTTACTTCAACACTCTAAAAATAAAATAAACTTTTCCATTAAAAC
Organism: Charaxes varanes; assembly: GCA_024363005.1. Taxonomy (NCBI): domain Eukaryota; kingdom Metazoa; phylum Arthropoda; class Insecta; order Lepidoptera; family Nymphalidae; genus Charaxes; species Charaxes varanes. The sequence continues at coordinate 6,326 of JANCMC010008294.1, read as the reverse complement.
TTTTACTATCAACCTATAAGGTCATTACACTATTTATATGCTACAAAAACTTGTCGTGAGATCCAAGAACTCGAATTTCCTAAGTTTAAAAGATTTTAAAAATAAAATTAATATTTTCAAGCTATTTTATATACTTGTTTATCTACACAGGTAAATGTCGCGACGAACTTTTATATTATCTAAATAGTGTAATGACGTTGGAAGTTTTTAGTAAAAGTTTTAATGGGATGTTTAATTTCTATAGTTTACATATCAAATAGGTTTCTTAGTTTTAATACAGATCCTAAACCACCTCACCTTCAAACTCCATCATCAGACCCTGTCTTTAATTTAAACACAAAGGTCTCGTCAAGACGAATCATACGAGCCCAAACTCGAGGGAATTATGTCGTTTTATAAAAAAATTCCTATGGATACCTTCCAGCTCCAATATCAGATAAACTCCACTTCGTCATAATATTGCATTGTGTGCTTAAAATTGAGTTGTAAGATTCTGGGGCAAGTTTAATAAAAGCTTTTAAAAATAATTACCTTCCAAGAAAAAACGAGCGTGCTTTATACAACACCATAGAAGTTCTTTTATGTAATATGTAAAATTGAACTTTACAATGTATTTACAATATTATTTACATGTTAAAATTTAATTTATTGAATAAAATATTAATTTATAAAATTGGTCAATAACCAAATGTAATTACAAAATAATCAAGAAATCACCGTTCTCGTTACACATTCACCAGCTTACTGCCCAATACTTCTTTACGTACGCTTGGTACGTAAAAAATTTTTACTTCAAAAATACAAAGCTGAATGTTTATGGTTCGATGTACATGTTATAATCCTAATAGAATCTATAATATAGGAATAAAGAAAGTTTGATGTGATATTTTGCAATCTTTGTACGAACTTTGGCGTAACAAGTATCGAAACGTGCTTTTATTTACATTCGGTAGAAAATATATTAATGAGCATGGCATAATATGACGTAGCGACTCTTATCAAAGTAGCGCCACAGCAAAATACGGCGTGTGATGTACGGAGCATGGGTAGGTACTCAGAATTATGAATCTAAAAGGCTTTGTTTTACAATACAATCAAAATCGTACTTTGTCCACAACAGATAAAGTTCATATTCATAAACTGCTTTCATTCAGAGCTCTATCACTTTGCGAATGTTTGAAAAATACTTTCTAAGAATCTATAAATAGAGCTCTGTTTAGAGTGTATATTTGTTAAATGATAAAAGCAGTTTTCACGGAGCTGCGAGCGGTCGCACTAGACGCAGCTGCCGCCCGCCCCGTGCCCCGCACCGGCCGCCCCTCGCGCCCCGCGGCTTAAGCTTTAGTATCTTGATCGTAACGCACAACGCTGCGTTGTGCGGCATCTGGTTTCGGACACATAATTGTAAGATCATTATAGTCTGTTTAATATTTCAAAGCATCATTACAACGTTCTGTTCTTTTCTAGTCTACAGATGCTGTTGTTATAGGGAAAGTATTATTTTTCAGGAGCGGCAATGGTTGAACTTCTTAGAGACGTTCTGTTTTGAGGACCCAGACGTACTTCGTATCTACTGGCACTTCATTGTGATACTCCTGGTGTGGACACCAATGGGCGGGATGATTATTACCGTTTGTATATAATCATATATCAATCAATTCATTGAGAGGTCGTGCGCTACGCTTGCAGTCCGTTTGGTTTGCAGCCGAAGTGGGCGGTGCGTCTGGATACCAGTACCTCTTTCTCACATAAGATTGGCTTAAAATGGCGGCAATGCTCTCACGTCAAGTATTGGTTTTCTTGTGCCTTTCGTTCGGTTTGTAAGAGTTTCCGGTAGCCTAAACTCCTCTTTAAAAGCCGACAACGCATCTGAGCCTTCTGGCCGTTGCAGATGTCAATCATGTCATGTTGTCACTTAAATGATGAACCGCCTGCTCTTTTGCCCCTTGTGTAATATAAAAAAAAATCCAAGCACTTCCTCTTATAGATAACTTCATACATATTGTAGATTATAACTAAATAATTTAATGAACTTTTTTAAATCCTAAGTTGTCTGAAATATCAACTAGGTATTTCTTAATGATAATGTATTAAGAATATAAGGAATTTTAAGTCTTAAAAGAAACTTTGAGTAACTATCGACTTCTAGACACTGTTGCAGAATAGTTTGTATTTCCTTCATAATAAAAAACAAATAATCGCGCACGAATATTTGACAAGCGACGCGCGGATGTTTTTTTTTTTTTTTTTTTTTGTAGAAATATATAAATACATACATATACGTTGTACAACCAGACTAAAGGCGGGAATTGATCCTTCGACCCAAGGAGTGGAAGGCAATGTCACTGTTCACTGCACCATAGGGCCAGTCATATTAAACAATACTATGTGATCGCAACAGTATCGCATACTCGCATATAATTTGTGGCAACACTCAAGTGTGACAGAACAAAAATTACATCACTGATGTAAATCAAAATGGCGTATCTTATTTAGTGTGTAAGCGGTTACTTCGGTTTTTGGTCTATTTTATTTATGTACTTTGGAAAATATGTGCATACCATGGAGATTTGGTAAAAGTTAGATTATTTTATTTTCACTTTTAATATTATTTAAAAGTAACACGTAATATATTTTTGTGTATCGAATTATTAATAAATACCTGTTATATTTGAAAATAATTTGTGTATTGTGAGATATATTTGTGCGTTAAGTTGTACATAAATAATTACGTAGAGTTATTTGTGTCCATTAATTATGTTTAGTGTTTGTTTTTCTGTTCTAATCGATTCATTTTAAATGTCAAACTAAAATTATCGCCTTATAATTTTTTATCAACAATTGATTATTAATAATTTAGATTGTCCCTCAAATGGGTAGTTGCGGGAGCTCCCCCGTGTTTCGGAAGGCACGTAAAACCGTGGGACCTATTTAATGTCACTTTGTGATATTAGTCGTAAGGTTGTAGAAATCGCGGGGGTTCCGAGGATGGCGTTAGCTTGCCAATCTCATTCGGCTACTTCCCGCCTCTATCCTTACATCAACTGCCCACCAAGCCACGGGACGACCAGGGTTTCTCGAAACCAATCTAGACCACCACTCAGTTAGGTTCCTAGACCACCTCATCATTATCATCATCCATAGCCTTTTCTCTCCCACTGCTGGGCAAAGGCCTCTCCCCGGTCGTACCTTACGATCCTGAATCAATCTAGACCAGGTTCGACCCGCGACAGACATTATGTCGGAACATTAACTAATAAGAGAGTAAGATATTTTCTTACTCTTTAATAAGTAGTAGGAGTAAATTAATGGGGGGAGATAGTCTGGTTTCATGCCGTAGTGAGCAGTCTTAATAGGATAGAAGTTTTTTCTTATTAGCCTGGAAGAAGTCAGGCGTGTGTCCTACTTACTTGCTTATTTTATTATCCCTTGTAACTTAAGTATATCATGCGTAAATGGATTGTTTTCTTTTAATGTCCTAAGTAAAGTATATTACCGACGGAAAAAATATAATTAAATCCAGATAAACGATAACGCTTGTACGTATTAGAAATAAGCTAACACTACTGCAATATGCTTTCAAATAATATTGTATATATTAATACATGAAGCGAAAACTTGAGCAACAATTTTACGAAAATTGCGCGGACGGAGGTGTATAAAAATTTGACACAATTGTAGTTCACATAGAGGATGTGTGCTAGTGTTAATATTTTTTTATAATATGTAATATTCATATATTAAATTATAAAAAGGTTTTACCTATTTTAAGTATCAGCGACACAACTTAGACTTAACATACACATGTAATGTAATATTTCAGTGATGTAACGCATCAGCACCCTTATGCTGCAGATGTCCATGGGCGACGGTAACCACTTACGATCAGGTGGACTTTCTGCCCTTTTGCCCCCTTTTAACTCTATAAAAAAAAAATGTTCTTGAGATTAGCGCGTTCAAGTAAATAAACTCTTCGGCTTTATATATTAGTATAGATATAGAGAAAGGTGTGCGAATGCTGATGTTTTTTTAAATTAGCACTATAAATATATGATATTATTAAAATAAAACCACACGCACACCAATGCCAAACGATTTACACACACATGTACTATAAGATGGTCTTAAAAATAATTGCCAATTATAACAGTGTCGTTGTACAAAGCTTTAATAATTTGTAAATAGCTAAATCAGCATTTGGTTCATCTAATACATAAAATTCTCGTGTCACAATATTAGTTACCGTACTCCTCCGAAACGGCTTGACCGATTTTAATAAAATTTTATATGCAAATTCAGTATGTCTGAGAATCGGCTACTATCAATATTTTATACTCCTAAATGATAAGGGTGGCCCACGCGGACGAAGTTGCAGGGTACAGCTAGTAATTCTATAGATTTGTGGCCGAGTTCCCACTCTCTAGTTTTTATTATTGCTTTATATGAATGTTCACATTATTATTCATATCGAGTATTTAATTTAATTTCTTTAAATTAAGTACTCGATATGAATAATAATTATTTTTAAGTCTTAGTAGATGCATTTAGGATTAAACTTAACCAAACAAATGACGAAAATTAGTCGAATTCTATATATAAAACATCTATGATATTGAAATATCAATAATGTTAGTCATTTGTTAATAATTTAAATATTAATTCGATGGACGGACGGACAGAGCGAAATTATAAGGGTTCCTTGCAGTACTACGGAACCCTAAAAATGGTAGGTATGGACGCAGTGCAAAAATTGCTTTTTTTTTCAGGTTCACTACGAGAGGTACGATGCGAAGTTCAAAAATAGCCACGACAGTTTAACGTGGGACGATCAAGACGAGGCCGTCGAGAGGTTCAAGCGCGAACAGATCTTCCCCAGCATCATTAAGGGCGAGATAGAGGACAACTCCATGGGCATTTGGCTGGAAAAAATTAAACGACACTCCTATGAACCTTCCGAGGAAGTGCCGGATGATAAAAACGTATGCGAAGGCGGTGGCGATGATGACGATGACGATTGTAATGAAAAAGAATGTGATGACAACGATAATGAAGATGATAAAGATGCGGATACAAATAAAGATACAAAGGAGGAGGCAGCGTCAAATAAGGAAGCTTGACCATACAGTTTTTAGAAGGTGGTTTTATAAACCTAGTGGTTATTTTAGGGCCTGAGCAGACTGAAGATTTTGGATGTCTTTGGTGTGTTACAGGTTTACACGCTTCGTGAATATAATTGCGAATTGATCATGATATTGAAATATTTCAATAATACAATTAAATTTAGTTGTAAGTATAATAAAAATTATGTTACTTATACGTTTTTATTTGTTAATGCCATTATCTCCTGCATGTTTGTGACTGTCTTTCGAATATCTGTCTTTTTTTTAATAATATTCAAACAAATGTAATGATAAATCAAGATGCATGAAAAACTAAACTACTTTGCTTTAATCCGCGAATGAATACGAGGGAAAATCGGTGCAATGCTGCAACCTTATTTGACTTAAATCTGATTTCAGGCAATTTCTGTGTGCTTCATCTCCAAGTACTATCTAAATTCTTTGATAATACCCATAATTGCTTTCATTCGTGAAATGATTTCCATTTTTTTTTAATACATCTATTAATTGTTATACATATACTAATAAAACAGAGTTTTATAGTACAAGGGATAAACTGGCAGGCGGCATACAGCAAATAGTGTTTTAGTTTTTAAGTGAAATCTGCTACCTAAGAAATCCAAGTCACGGCCGGCACCTAGTGCTAACGGTAGGATCTAATAGAACTATCTAAATTTAGTATGCCAATTACTCGGATAAGCCGAGTCGCTCGACTTGGATCATCGCATGCATAATACCAGCTCACCGGCATTACCGATGGATGTGTCTCCATCCAGTACATGCCTACACGGGTTAGAGTGGAGGTTGCAACGCGTCTCACTGTGTGTCCCAGATCGCTGACAATATGCTTAAAGATTAACAACTCAAGAGTCACGGGCTGTAGCGATATCTATAAGGCACAAAAGAGAAAACACAAAAACTTCCGAAGACGTTGCACAATATTCTATCGAGCCGTGGTATCCCATAAGTCCTGGCGTCAAAAGGGACACCCATAGGGTAAGGACTTACGAGTTGCAACCTAAGCAGTTTTTGCTAAATTTTTAAAGAAAGAAAAGGAAGGACATTTATTTATAAATTGTGCCACACATATTATCCATAGCATATTGTACCCCTGGTTGGTTTTCATTACTTGAACAGTTTAATCGGTACTGCTCAAGTAACAGAGATTCTTCGTTAATCATGAGCTCAATTTCAAATCTCTTTTGA
>JANCMC010008259.1:0-12934 GCA_024363005.1 Charaxes varanes | reverse complement strand
CTCCTAATACAAGCTTTTAATTTAAGCTTAGTAGGAGGGGAAAAGGGAATATTAGACATACCTAAAAAGTATTCCTATTATTCTTTAAAAAAAAAAAAAAAATTTTTTTTAGTATGTGTGTAAAATTTAATTGCCAGTCTGTGATTACGTTTTTTTTTATATTTTAGCTATCTAGTAATAATTTTAAAAGCTAATACATAAAGTTTTCGTGTTTTATTGGTAAACTCCTACGAAACGGGTTGACCAATTCTTATGAAAATTTTTATGCATACTTGACAGGTCTGAGAGTGGTCCTTTTAAAGTGATTTTGTTTTACAGCTTGTATTTATATATTATATAATGAATGCTCACACATTTTGGTGGTTTTTAGTTTTTGTGAAAACCCGAAAAAATGTCCCTTTTCTCTTCATAAAATAAATATTCAAATTGATTCGTTCGTTTTCAAGTTATGGGTCTAAGAGGTCGGGAACCTTTTGGTAGGTAAGGGCCACATCGTTAAGAAATTAGGTATTGGCGGGCCAGAGTCGTAAAATGAATATTTGATAGTAAGTGTCTTGTCTATCAATTTATGTAGTAGGTAATATAAGCAATATTAAAAATGCTAAGTTTTAGTATATCACAAGAAAACTTTGCGCTCGTGTCATGTTGCTAAGTATCAGCTATTTATTAAGAATTAGATTGACAATTACTAAACAGTTGCGGGCCACAAAGAGAGGGGTCGCGGGCCATAAAGAGTGGGCTCGTGGGCCACAAGCGGACCGCGGGCCACGAGTTTCCGACCGCTGGTCTAAGGGAAATAATATGCAACCTAGGCTAGGCTATGTAGGCTGTTGTCGTACTAGTCGTGAAAGTGTGGGGATTTTGGGGATGACGTCAGACGGCAGTCGGTCATCTTAACTCGCCCCATAGCCACATCTCCTGCAATTTAAGCGGACCCTGGTACTAGACCTGGATATCGCAAGGTAGAAGATTAATTCGTGACGCAAACGTTAATTGACCCTGACAATATAAAAGCGGGCTCGGATTTATTGGTTTGTAAGTTGACGAGGCTTCATAACTGCGAGTTGAACAATATTCATGGAATGCTTTAACATTGATCATTTGACCTCAAGGTTATCACAAGTCGTTAAACTATTAAAAATAATTGACTTGGTTTGTTTGCTGGCTTATAATTCATATGTCGCTTTCGATTCTATAATTACAATTAACAAATTGCCTGTCAGGGCTCGATTTGTCAACTTCCTGGCCTAGATTCAAGACAAAACGTACGAAGTTTTTGTGGTGTTGATAATATATCTCATTTTGCGCATATTCTTAAATAATGACGCTGAATGTAGAACCATTTATTTATTATATATGAAAAACCCTTTATAAAACTTAGCTAAATCCTTGATGAAAACCAGCAAAAATTTTGCACCTATGTAGATAAACTTATCCATATGATGTTGAATAATTTGTATGAATGTTTATTCTTATTTTAAAATATTAATTCGTTGATGTGAAAACTTGTGAAATGCAGCAATGTTATATCTATTTATAGACATGTAACGCGGCCAAAGTTCGCGCGCGACCGCTTAGAGTTCATGATAAAATAAATGATTTACTAATTGGATTCTCTTTGCTCTCTTCATAGTTTTTAAACGTACATTCAAACTAGAAGGATAAATATTTATCTTAATATTTATTTTATTTATTATATACTGAAATAATTTAATTTAATTTTTGTATAACCGCAACTGCTCCCTAGCGCCGGTCGACTACAAAAACTATGAACATAAGAATAAACTAAACTACGGATACATTGGACTTCAATTAATTTCTATTTTGAGACTATAATAGCTGAGTTGTTTTAGAATCTTATAATCTTAACAAGAACTGACCTTTATAAATCAAAATCTTAATTTTTAATTTACCGTCATAAACTTGTTTATTTATTTATATATTATGGTCTATAAGAAAGGAAGATGCTAAAATAGTAGTGGATATTAAATTCACTTCCAATTTGTTTGTAATTTCACGATACAAGATTGAATGTAAAAGGGTTGTAAATACATAATTAGAGAATAATTTTGCTAAAATCACAACGGGGCTCGTGTGGAAGCCGTACGAGTTAAGAAACTGTGACTCAGTGTCCTGTTCGGGGCTTAATTTAGGCATTTCATGGTACAGAGAAACCCACAAAAGTGCTCGGATCTTAACTGTAGAGCTAAATCAGATAAGCTGTTACAAAAAATAACCCTGTATTAATTTATTAATATTCTTGAAGGTCGCTAAGTCGTATCGTTTCAAAAACGGGAGCTACCAACTGATCCCACAAAGAATATCAACTTCAATTTTATAGATATAATATGGTTAGATTCGATGCGATGCGTGCGCCGGGTGATCAGGGCTGCGGGATTATGTCGTCTGGTGGAGGGGGTGGTCTAGAAATAATAGCAGCCGGTTAAATTAATTCTTGAAGCGGCGATACAGAATCAATTTGCCAAGCGAACGTTTACTGTATATATAGTGTATATATTGTATATAAATATGTGGTAGGAAGAAATGTGGTGCTTTATTTACTTCCCCACAATATGCAATAAAGTTATTTCTTAAATAACTTCAAAAGTTGTCTGATTTTGCCCAACATAATTTTCCTAATGAGTTTTTAGCATGTCCTTTCATCATGGACCTGGAATCTTAGGGTGGGATTAATATGCCAGCAGGCAGACAGACAGAGCGAAAGTATAAGGGTTTTTTGTAAGACTACAGAACCCTAAAAATATAATCATCACTAAAATACAACCAAGTAAAATCAGATGGTTAAAGATTTGGGATTGGAAGGGACGGAATGGAAAGTTCTATGTGCTAATTTATATTGTGTTGTGTAATAAAGTGTATAAATAAAAAGTGGTATGATGATTTTATGTAAAAAATTGAAACTCAATATTACATTTATTAAATAGAAGTAGATAAATTTTATCAACTATGATAAGTGTTATGCTAAAGTGGTCTTTATAACCCTTGATCGGTAGCCAATATGTATAATATAGATAATTTATGATTTTAGGGTACAGCATGTTAAAAAAAATGAATACAAATTTATGAGAACTAATTGTTTTGAATCGGAATATACTATAAAATTTTAAATTTACATATTAAATACAAAATTCTCACTGCAAAAGTATACATAATTTGTTACCATCTTTTATAAACGCAAGTTTTAGAACTTATTTATAATATAACTATAGATAAACAGACAGGGGACTCTAGTATGCAACAGATTACATATGAAATGGATACAAATTACATCTAACTTGTAGCTATCTATAATAAACACAAATTTTAGAATACACCCACACTCGAGGTGGGAATCGAACCCACGACCCCCGGAGCAGAAGGCAGGGTCACTGCCCACTGCGCCAACGGGCAAATAATATTTAAGTCATTCGAGTTATTCAGTCAATTATACTTAAGTTATTCGAGCCCCTTAGACCAATCTTAGGCAATATGGCTCCAAAGCCATAAACAAAAAATACATATACATTTTTAACTTTATGGCAATTAATCAAAGATGGCATTTATTAAAAAAATCAGTCTTGTTTATAAATTTCAATAGTATAGTCTAACAACGATTTGTAACAACGTAATTTGTAATAACGCGATAAGAATACGCATTTAAACAGTGTTTTGATATGGTCCTTCGAGCCGGATACTCGAACCCACTTACCTTCGGGTGGCGCGCTGAGGTCAGCGCTCACGAAGTTGGCTGGGAACAACCCCTCGCCGCGCTCGTTGTACCCCTTCCACCAGTTTGGGTCGCTGGAGTCAGTCACGTGCACTGTCAAAATTACAATAATACAAATGAGAGAGAGAAAGAGAGAGAGACGAATTTCTTAGCATTCCATGGATTCACCGTGCGGGTCCATGGCGTTGCAGAGGCAGGAACCATAGCAGTGCCTGTTAGCTGTTATAACAGCATAAACTGTTTAAAAATTGACATTCTTGTAAACTTTAATTTTTTGTAAAATTTGAGAAATAAAAGGCTTTAAAAAAATTATTAAAAGAAGAATTTGAAAACGTTTTCTTTTCAATTTATAATAGTATAGCAATTTTCAAATAAACGTAAAAAACAAAGCCATTTTCCGCAAAATCGATATATTCGATTATAATCGATATATCGAACATTTGGAACCGTTTGAAGTAGACGAGTCCACGTTGAAAATATTCGTGCTAGGCCCACAGCGGACCCTTCTTAGTGTCAATGCGGATTGCATTAGCATAGATTAAAAGCGTGACACGATTAAAACTTGCCTCTTATGGGTCTAGCACGAACATTTAGAACAGTCCGAGGTAGACGAGTCGACTTTGAACGTATTTTTGCTAGGCCCAAAGCGGACCCTTCTTAGTGTCAACGCGGGTTGCATTAGCATAGATTAAAAGCGTGACACGATTAAAACTTGCCTTCTATGGGTCTAGCACGACCATTTCGAACCATCCGAAGTATACGAGTCGACTTTGAAAATATATGTGCTAGACCCGCAGCGGACCCTTCTCAGTATCAACGCAGATTGCATTAGTATTGATTAAAAGCGTGACACTATTATTACGTGCCTCCTGTGGGCCTAGCACGAATATATCAAACCGTTCGAAGTAAGTCGAATATGAAAATATTCCTACTATAAATGTGTTACACGGTTAATACTCGCCTCATGTGGGTCTAGCACGAACATTTACATCCTAAGTAAAGTCGACTCGTCGACTTACTTCGGTCCAAAAAGTTTTTGCTCTACGCCCAAAGATGCAGATGTATGCGATAATGAATTCATGTTTGAGTGTCAAAATCAAAATAGACTAGAAAAACTGGATTCGAAAGAAGAATCTTAATACTTTGTTACAAACACAGCCATGAATAATTTATTTCGTTCGTCAGCTTATAAGACAGTTCACAAATATTAAAGCTTGGCTGAAGTATCGCTTAACGCTGGAGGAATATGAATTCGTTTTGCATTTGTGGCCGAGATCAAATTTGAAAAGTAACACACACTTAAAATGACTTAAAATGACTACCGACTCTAATGCACGGTTTGGAAATAATATTTAACAACGATATTCGCGAGTACTAGTTCTGAATAATGTGCCATTTAATTTATAATAATAATGCTAACACGCAAATTATTCGCATATTATTCTATCATCGGCATGCACTGAAACAAATTGCTACTCGTTTGCGGTCATTTAAACTGGTTAAAATGCTAATATTAGTATAGCAAATGGTGTGACAAAATATTTATAGAAGCGTTGAATTTAATTTAACACAATTGATGTTGACATCAATAAAAATTTAACATTTTGTATGTGACCGCACGAGCTGATTTATCTCTTTTAATAATTTAATACAAATGGTCAGGCTTTCAATGCGAACACATGTTAAATTTTTATACGGTTATGTATGCGATTTGCCTTTTGAAGCAGGAGCCTATGAGTGATGTTACAATATGTATGGGATTAGAGATGATATTCATGCTTGTATATAGAACAAAGAAAAAGAAGAGAAAATATAGGGAAATAAATCAATTATAATCTCTCCCAGGGGGTGGATACTTCTTTATTAGTCCGATAATTTGTCAGTTCCACTAAGGGTACGCGACCCCGGAACACCGTAGCTGTTAATGTCACTCCCCCATATCCCGTTCGTGACCGTACTATCCGCATCCTTTCTCTCCTCCTCACCTACCTTTATATCCTTTTACTCAATCCCTTTCCTAGTTGAATTTTGGCAAGGTCATCAATAGATGGCGCTGAATGTATTCAAAATGGCGCCAAACGAGCAGCTGATCGAATGGTAAATAATGAATAATTATTGTTTCAAGGAAGAACAATTTTTATTTCTAGTATAAGTAGCATTGTAAAATGTTACAAAACTATGTGTTTGGACTTAAACCTAGATTTTCAATATTTTACCTTCCATAGAATACTAACCGATATGGATACTTTGCAGACAAAACATCATAGAGCTGCACAAATTCGTTATATCTCCTCGAAACCGTTGTCCCATGTCTCCTCGAGCTTACATAGTATTCACAGTGTTTTAATATCAATCCTTTGCGTTCAGGTACAAGTTCCACGCTAATCACATCAGTGGTTTCTAAGTCCTCGTATGTAACTTCGTCAGTATTATTTGACATAGTTATAAGCTAAAATTTTTTAATAAAATACGTGATAGTACAAAGATATTTCCAAGATTCGCATAACTCATTAAATAAAAGTTTTATATCGTAATTTAATTTCAAAAAGTATTTAATACACAATAGCGTTATAGTTATTATGATTAAGTATGTTTATGTAACGTCTAAATATATAAACCAAATTATTGTATATCTTATAAGATACTGAACTATAATGTAAAAAAAGAACATAATATTATATATTATTAATTTTACTAACCCGAGTTTTATTTACAAATACTTGTGTACTTAAATAATATTGTTGAGCAAATAATTCGCAATACGTAAATCTTCGTCTGTATCAACTTCAAAACTCTCAAGTTGCGAAACTTCCCATATGGTACAGCTGGAAATATTGTATTAAAATCAGTATATTATCTTTCATAATTCACTGTAAACACATTTTTACTTAATATGTAAACATATTATTTCAGGATTTTTCCATTATGTGGTTTTATGAGGTCATTCACTGGAAACAGCTTCTCTTATCTGATTCCGTTTGTGAGCTTCAGCCTCTATAGTATAAGTTCCCATTACGATTTGTAGAATTTAATAGAATTTTGTAGCTGTGGATTAAAAAAAAACTCAATTTTAAGAGTCTACCATATTCTTTGTACTTTCAAACTCAGTTTTATTTTCATTTTCAATAACTCTTCGTTAGGCGTTAACACCGTATATGTAGGCTCTATGAACTCCTTTATCTTTCAGCAAAAGTCTTATCAAAATTGGTTTAACTGATTGGAAGAGTATCCGAGACAAACAGAGAGTGTTTAAAAGGTACAAGTGGATGTTCTTCCATCACAATAAATCACCTATGTCAATATTCATCTACAGAAAAAATAATATTCATCTACAGAAAAAATAATTAAAAAATTATAACAAAACAAAAAAAACGACTTTAAATTGATCCGACTTCAGATTGAACCGAAAATATCAGAACCAAATTGAGATGGGAGTACACTGGAAACACCAGCTTTTAAATAAAAAAAGATCCATCAAAATCGGTTCACTTAGTCGAATTCTCTTTTTTTTTTATGGGTTAAGCGGGCAAACGAGCATACTTGTCACCTTAGTGATCATCGTCGCCCATGGACACCTACAGCACCTACCTAGAGCTGGAACTGTTAGTGCGCTGCCGGCTTGTGAGGAATTGTTTATCCGCCTTTTGAAGATCTGCAAGTTGTAAGATTGTGGGGACACCCAGGGCGGCAATTTGTTTCACATTTTTTCTCATTTCTCATTAGTTCTCATGTAACCAACGTAAAAAATGATACAGTCGAATCCACATCCATTACGCCAGTGATAAAATTAAAAAAAATTAGTGAAGTTAAATATTGGTGACTGAACCAGGTCTCTCAGTATCTTATCTAACAGCGGCATTCCTTCGGGAAGACATAGTTAAGATCATATAGATAGGACTAAAAGCTATACAATTTCAAGATAGCACTGCACACATATTATGCTTTGCTACAGACGCTAATGAGAAATGTAACCCTGTAGCAAATTTAGACGGAACTATATACTAATTTGTGTCAAACGAAATTCAAATCTAGGAAGTCTGATTTACGGAATTTTGACTATTGTTCGAATAAGGCAAGATATATAGTACTAGCTGCATTTAAAAATTGGATTGGATTATTGTAGAAGAATGCTGAAAGATTTTTTGTTACCGCTAGACTTTGAATCTGGGTTTTAGTCAATTGGACTCAGACGCTTTGACACTATTTTTTGTGCAATTGGAGGAAAGCAGTTAGGCGGTTCATCTTAGAGACTACCAATGTCTATGGACAAATTTAGAAGAAGGCCCTTGCGAGACGAGTTTTTTTTATTCTTTACAGTCCCTAGCGCCTACGAACGGTCACTAAAAATCACTTAATCCATAATTGTACAAATTTTGAATTCGGATAGTTAAAGTTCATTTTAAAAGCGAGTACCTAATTGCTTATAAAGCTGTAGACTCACGCTCTACTTAGCGCGCGATGATTACGTTCTTTCGCGATTTTTTATTCCGGCTCTCGGCAAAAAGTTTCGAAATTGTCACTTTGAAATTCAAATTGAAATTTCACTCAGTAATTTGGCTATTCCACGGACATACGTGCACGCTTACTGCCTCTGTAACAAACAGTAATTTAATGCATGTAGAAAGCGTCCACTTAGGGGCGGTCTAGTTAGGAGCGCTTTAGTTAAGAGCGGTCTAGTTAGGAGCGGTCTCGATAGGAGCGGTTTCGATAGGAGCGGTCTAGATAGGAGCAGTCTAGATAGAAGCGGTCTAGTTAGGAGCGGTCTCGATAGGAGCGGTCTAGATAGAAGCGGTCTAGTTAGGAGCGGTCTAGATAAGAGCGGTCTAGTTATAAGCGGCTTTATTAGGAACGGTCTAGATAGGAGCAGTCTAGTTATAGGCGGTCTAGATAGGAGCGGTCTAGTTATAGGCGGTACAGTTAGGAGCGGTCTAGTTAAGAGCGGTCTAGTTAGGAGCAGTCTAGATAGGACCGGTCTCGATAGGAGCGGTCTAGATAGGAGCGGTCTAGATAGAAGCGGTCTAGTTAGGAGCGGTCTAGATAGGAGCGGTCTAGATAAGAGCGGTCTAGTTATAAACGGCCTTATAAGGAACGGTCTAGATAGGAGCAGTCTAGTTATAGGCGGTCTAGATAGGAGCGGTCTAGTTATAGGCGGTACTGTTAGGAGCGGTCTAGACAGGAGCGCTCTAGGTAGGACTAATGTGATAAATAGGTCAAAAGAAGAATTCAACTTGGATAGGCAACTTTTGAGAACCTAAGAAAAATCTTGTGCCCCAAATCACCAGTACCTTGAAACAAAAGCCTTTGATCAAGGAAATCCTGTGTGTCACTGAGGATCGTACTTACTACTTTGACACAAAGTTAAAGGTAGGTCAACTTCAATAAAGTAGTTGTTACTATATTGTAATCTCTATACCAGAATCTATAGAAGATAAAGTTGTAATATCACTGTTTATATTCTTTATATACATATATATAATTGTGCTATACGTGTGTATGTCACTGAACTCCTCCTAAACGGCTGGACCGATTTGAATGAATTCTTTTGTATGCGTTTGGGTGGCGTCCTGGATGGCTTAGATTTACAAATAAACCTGGCAGATGCCGCCGCAATCGGCATCTAGGTTATCTTTTTTACGTTCGAGTAGAAAAACGTCTACTGGGTTCGCTGGAGTTCTATATTTTTTATACTGCAAGTTGCAAATGAGCAGGTGGTTCATCACCTAAGTGACTACCGAGGCCCATCGACACTTGCACCAACCGAAGGTTCTCAGGTGCATTAACGGCCATTTCATACTTTTGCACTGTTCATTACAGAAAATTCCAGTAATTTAATAAAACCGCGCAGAAAATCAGTGTCATAAATAATCGCTGCATCGGACTCAGGCCCTTAAAGTTTTTCGAATTGAAAACTTTCGAAATGAAAACGCGTAATCAGCATTGTAATTGCTCGCTCCTCTGTGGGCTCGTTTACACTTGAGAACTTTTATTTGTTGACGATTTTATCCAACTTTTGTTGTATTTTTCGCGCGTCGGCCATTTTTCATTCGGACGATTTTCAATGGGTTGCCCGCAAAAAAGTTACAGTATTATCAATCAGCGGGACTTGGACGCTATTATAAGGCGATCATTCAAAACCATTGTGGCGGTGGAGGAACGATAAAAAACCGCCGGCAGACGTTACATATAAACGCGTCGTTAGTGAATCAGGCCGTTTTGGCAGACTTCTTATGTTAGCATCGTTGCTGCCCCGGTTTTTGCTCTTCATAAATTTTGGTATAAAACTCAATGTCTTTATATTATATTCTAGCTGTGCCCGCGACTTTGCCCGCCTAAAATTAGGTAAAAAGAATAAATACAACTGTAACGTGATGATATTAAACCTATAGTCTTCCTCGATATATGGGCTTTCTAGCACAGAAATAATTTCTCAAATACCCAGTTATTGAAAATTCATTATCTCGATACGTGTACATTTATATTCATACAAAATATAACCGTACAGACCAACCAAATTTTTTATATGACCGTCTTGAGAGATTTTGGCAGTAATGTTTTAAATATTATACCAGAGAGTTCGTCGGCGGCATGACCTCGTTTCTTATCTCTCATAAAATAATCTATGAATTTCATATTAAAGGATTTATATCAAATCAAATTCTTTGTTCCTCTACTCTTACAAGACCACTTGAGGGGAGTTGGGGTGGAAGAGGGGGGTGAAAAAGGAGGTATAAGGGGAGGTTTATATACAAAAAAATCTAGGTTGTCGTTCTTTTATCGTTTAGAATTTTACTAAGAGCACAAACGTTTCTTATATTAAGTATAAAGTGTAGATTTTTTTTGTACCAAATTTTTACTTATTAGAAAAGAGTTAACAACGGATAAACTCATTCCTAAAAGAGATCTCTTCCAGCTAGGCTTTGAGTGTAGGTGAAATAGGGATGAATATAAAAAAAATGTATCGTCCTGAGATGTTGCAACAAATCGTGAGATTGGCCAAGAAAAAATGAAATTTAGGCAAAGCAAGAAAAGAAATCACTTGATAAAGCCTTTTAATATATCTGCGCGTATATCGCCCCAGAAGTTTCTATGGGCTTCGATTGCCACTTTTCGTTAAGTGTTGGGCCAGCCCATCCCCGCATATCATAAAGAAAGATCATATAAGGTACATTAACAGTCAAGACGAAGTTATTTCTATTATTTTCTTCGTCTGGAAACCTTCTGGTTCCTAATGCAGTTAGTTGTATGTATACGAGTTGGTAGTAACTTCCCATCGCATAAATTGCATGTCCATTTCTTCCTTGACATATAAAAGCGCCTTATACGAGCCTTAAATACAGTTTTATAAATAATGTCAATGCTGGTAGATTTATATTCCTAAAGTTAATTCCGGCTCGAAGGACCAAAAAATGTACAGGATTGGAATGACGAGGAATTAAAAGCTGGCGGAAGAGCGAAAAATAGTTACATTAAGAGAAATTGATAATTTACAACAAGTGTAAGACCAAAACAAAGCCATACAATTCAAAGACCAAAGTAACAAGAAGAATATTTGAAAATTAAAACATTAATCTACCCGCATTAACATTATTTATAAAGGTCCCGATTGGGAACTATATATACTATGGCTTATATATAGCAGTAGATGCAAAACGGTCGATATGACGATGATTTAGAAAGGTTACATGACACAAGGTAAAATCTACAGTTAGAAGATATTAAGACTAGATAGTCTACCAAAGGAAACCCCTATTTTTATAAGGGGCGGAAGAATCCCCAGTCAGAAGGGAAATCTTGACGCTGATTCCACCAATGGCCCTGCGGGATTGAGTGACGACCTACGTGTGGTAAAACCTTGGTCAACCGCAAATCTGTTCGCAGTAAAAAAAAACCACCTTACTCGGCGACAGGGGCTGAAATTTATTTTCGTTATATAAAGCTGTTAAACGTCACTCCGCCCTGAGGGCAACTCCGATATCTATCAGTCACAGCTCTTATAAAGGGCCCGAAGATTGGATCTGGGCGAAACGCTGCGAGTCACCGGAAATAGGTTTTTTAACAAGAAAAGATGGTCCGCGTGGACCGACAGATGTATATACCTTACTATATAATAACCGATGAGAATTACACAAGGAAAGGTTGAATAGAGAAATTAAATTGGAAGATTAGCCTGGTATAGATATGGTAGTGTCGCGAAATCATGATGGGATTATAAAAACTGTGTACCTGTAAGGTGACGATGGATTACGCGTGAAAGGAAACTTCTCGACTTGGAAAAGAATATAATAATAAATAAGTAAATAAATATTTAGACCTTGCTCATGAGATTACTGCCATGTGGAATGTTGAATCAGCAGACATTGTCCCGATCGTTGTGTTCGGCGAGGCACGGCCGCCCCGGGCAACTCCAACAAGCCCGGATTCGAAGATCTTCCTTTGCGGTGGTTGAGCATATGGACTCGCTCGCACCTTTCATTCCTCGCCGAAAAGCCTTTCACCTTGGTGTGTCTTTCCCACAACTGGTACTAATTTCTTGACTTGGACTAGTAAATAAAATTTCTTTTTGTAATTCTCTTTTACCATCTATTAATTTAAATATATAGATTGGCTGTATGCGCACTATATGGGTCTGTATTTTCATTATCTTTATTGCTCCAGCCTCTGAGAGTCCCTCACCTGGATTTAAGCCATTAATAAGACTACGATTGCATTATGGGTGAAGTAAAGATACTTAAGGTGTGAAGTCTTTACAATTATCATTATATTGCGGTCTTCGTGTTCTAAGATCTGTGAGCAGGAAGACTATGCAAGCCGCAGATGCTGTTCAAGGTGCGGAATTTGAGACCATTTAATTTACTTTAAATAGAAGAAAAATAAGTGTCTTTATTAGATGAGTTGCAAAAGCGTGACGAAAATTAAGACTAAATTTTTTTCAGTTTCTCTGTTTAGTGCAAGTTACGGCTAATGTAACTTTCTACAATAGTTAACTGCTACAATAAAATTACCAAGTTTGTGGCGCGGTTATAGTCGCCGCGGGTAAATTCAACTAATTGAATGTTTTCAAAGCGCTGTAGAGTGGCTTGTGAATAAATTACACTATAAAGTGGAACACAACTTGTTAAAAAGCCTGAAAATATCACCTAGCGTTACTTGGTCACGATACTTCAATGTGTTATGAATGTAAATCAAGTCATGAATTACTGAGGTTAC
>JANCMC010008252.1:0-12934 GCA_024363005.1 Charaxes varanes | reverse complement strand
ATGCATTATATAGAGTGTGTAAAATGGTACCTTGCGGATTTCAGTCCATACCTTATACAACGGTATAAGGTTACGTATATACTTTAGAGCCTCAATAGCTCAACGGAGCTATTGAGGCTCTAAAGTTTAAGACTAATATAAATACACGACCCTACTTTTATATTATACAGATGCCTGTAGGACGCTAAGGCGTCTAAAAATTAGGACAGAGGGATCAAAAATGCAGATTGATTTAACGCCGAAGTTAAGCGTAATGAAAAAACCGGCTGGATAAACGTTTGGTTGAACGCAGCCTTATCGCTGACGGTACTAAGTTGTTGTTTTGAAACGTTTTTTTTATACACGTCAATGGGTATCACTTTAATGGTGACCACCTTTGCGCTATTTCTTTTTTTTTTGCAAAGGAACCGCATATAGAGCTATTACTAAGATTATACATGCCTGCGTCGTCCGTCCGTCCGTTAAAAATATCATTATTTTAATTCTACTAAGCTTTTTATACGACCAGGGGCAAATGGACAGGCAGTGTCATCATTTCAAATGACTAATAACATACTTGCACAACTACATTACTAAGTTATACTTAAAAAAGAAGAAACAAGTAGCTGTGTGACTAATTTTGATTACTGTTTTTTTAATAATGACAAAAAGTGATTAAAAATTATATAAATATCATTCGGCTGTTAACTATAACAAAGACATTAAATCAACGCGAATAAATAGATAAATAAAAATGGCCAAGAGCGTGTCAAGGCACGCTCATATAGAAGGGTTCCGTATCTGATACGCTATAAACGTATTTGTTAAATAACTTCAAAAGTTGTTGTTCGATGTAAAAACAATAGATTATATTTTAGCATGTTGATATGTAGCCTTCTTCGATAAACTGGGTATGAAACACTGAAAGAATTTTTTAAATCTGACTAGTCGTTCCTTAGATTAGTGCGTTTATATAGATATTATAAAAAGGCAAGAAATTTAAATTTTGGTATGTGATGTCACAAACCTTAATTACTCTGCCCATATCACGTTTAGGTGATACCCTCCCCCCCATTAATTTGTGACTTAATGTATGAATGGCCCTGCAATAATTGATATGTTGTTAAAATGCTGTGGGTTGACCTAATAAACCACTTCACTGCTTGTTAAGGTAAACAGTATTGAAGTGTTTTTTAATAGATGATTACATAATATACAGTAATTTATCATGAAAATGGACTTTGCATTCCCTTGAGAACTGCAAAAAAAAAAAAACCTTAAAAATTTTAATCAATTTATATAAATAAGAAGTTAATTACACCAAACATATATAATTAATTAAATATTAAATGTT
Source organism: Charaxes varanes (assembly GCA_024363005.1). Classification (NCBI taxonomy): domain Eukaryota; kingdom Metazoa; phylum Arthropoda; class Insecta; order Lepidoptera; family Nymphalidae; genus Charaxes; species Charaxes varanes. The sequence goes on along the minus strand of JANCMC010008252.1, from coordinate 11,601 downwards.
AATTCATAATTAATTAAATATTAGTTAATTTGTAATAAATAAAAACATTCCAGCCTGAAAATGTGCTACTTGAGAGTACAGATGACGAGACCCTGGTCAAAATAACTGACTTTGGCCTGAGCAAGTTTGTGGGAGAAGATAGCTTTATGAAAACCGTATGTGGGACCCCTCTGTATCTTGCGCCAGAAGTACTGAGAGCTAACGGACAATACAGCTATGGACCAGAATGTGATGTTTGGAGCTTGGGTGTCATATTCTTTGTTTGGTAAGTTTTGACGTGATAAGGTATTATAAATCAATGACCGCTGCACGCACGAAAAACCATGACTTAAGTGACCCTGCCTTCTGCTCTGGGGGTCGTGGGTTCGTTTCCCACCTCGAGTCTGGGTGTGTTATCCATATGTATGTATTTTTATATTTAAAAAAAAAACATATTTGTGTACAACAGGCAGCTGTTATCTATAACACAGGCATTAAGTAGTCTACCTTAGGAATATACGAATAATATCAATATATTGCTTATAAAGTAGTAAACATTTGTGTATATAGACGTCCGTGTGTCATATAGTCCTGTATATATTTATTTATTTATTTATGAACATACAGAATACAATATGAAGTTGTATAATTTTGATAGAATCGTTTTTCTTGGCAAGATATTATCACTTCAATGTCCTTTTATACTCAAACCACAGACATTCGGGTAAACGTGATTATGTATTAGCGGACTCAAATATTAACTATTTTTAAAAGGCCTTGAGGCGTACATTAAAAAAAACCTAATATAAAAACATTATTTTTTACGTTTATCATTTGTAGTGAGATTTGGTTTTAATTTGTTATAAACATTCTCACCTCAAATTAAGCATTTAGGATTTGCACGATTTGTTCAAGGCATTTAGGCAATGTTATACATACGTAATACAGGTACGTTGCGTCAGTAAAATAAGTGGCGTTTCTAAATAACTCCCTCTAAATATACGACTGATACATTTTGGTTGAATAATATATGAGAATTCTCATTCATTTTAACCTTAATAAGAGGTAACGCCATGCTTGTAGCCGAATTGGGCCGGCGCGTACCACTACCTCTTTCTCACATGAGATCGGCGTGAAGTGGCGGCAATGCTGTCACGTCTAGTGATGATGTTGTTGTCGCGTTTAAAAGTTACTTGACAAAAGTTGCAGGTAATCTTATTTTCAACAAAAAATGTTATCTAATTATTTTTGTGACACCTATAGTGTGTGAGATAAACCAGAAAATCCATTTGAACCCTTTTTCCAAGATGGCGGCCGTGGAACAACGGTTGCAAACCCACAAACCTAAATTTAACATAAAACTGATCCCCTTGATTATATGAAAAATAAAATTGCGTCCTCCAACAAGTGCACGCTTAGCCCAAAAACATGTAATATTTCAATGGACGTTATATCAATATCTTTTGACAAATATTCACAGATCATAGAAAATCGAGTCGTATTATATATTGCTCCATTCAAAATTATAATTCAATTTTCCCCTTTCTTTCCTCCGTAACGTCCCAGGAATCGAGTGAAGGTGGATGATGGGTCTTATGATGGTCCTTTCACTCCAGCAAGCACTATTTTCTAACTCACTGGCCCGAGAATTCGGAAGTTCACCTAAAATGTGACATTGGCGTTAAAATTGTCTTGAGGGCCGAGTAGGAATAATATCATCATGCCGGAGCCAGACATAGCTTCATTTGAATGATCATTTCAATGATCATGTGTGGCCGGGGACTTTGTTTAACTTTACAAAGTTTTGTAGAACTTTGTAGACTTCAAGGTCAAAAATATACAAACACTCATCAGCTATGTCTGGCTTCAGTATCATGATAATACTATTCAGTGCGCAACTCAGATCATAGAATTATTTTTGTGATATGAGGTGTATACTAAATGTAAATATCTTTAATTTACAGTTAGTATAGTATAGTTAGTATAATATAGTATAGTATAGTATAGTATAGTATACATCTTAACTCGCCCCACAGCCAAATCCTCTGCAATCTAAGCGGACCCTGGTACTTAACCGGGATAAAGCTAGGAAGTAGACTTTAAATAAATCAAAACGTATATTTTGGAAGCCTCATCATTTATCTAAAATTGTATTAGTTTATGTTACTTCTTACAACTTTAGCTATCTGCCAATGAAATTCCCATACAAATCGATCCAGCCGTTTCGATTAGCCGAAAAAACAGACGGACTGTCAAACTAGCAGCCGAACAATTTTTTTTAACTTGCATTTTTATTATAGGTATCATATACAGTCATATACGATTAGTAAATAAAATATTTTTTTGTGACACATTGACACCACAATATTATTTATATGTAGTGTGTGTGTGTGTATAGATAAAAATATAATGTTGGTTACTTTCTTGAGGTATTGTATTATCAGAAAAAATTACATTTGTTTTTTTATGTATTAATAATTATATATTTATAAGAACATAGGTCTGTTTAACACCACCATTTTATTAGGTTTCCGTAATACAACGAGGACCCCTTATAATTTCGCTCTGCCCGTCCGTCAGTCCGTCCTTCTATCTACCCGTAAGGTGGTCCCCCTCTATCATTTCCAAACTATTAGACGTAGAGACTTGAAATTTTCCATGTTGATAGAACATGCCAAAACCTCAGTAGGAAAATTATTTTGAACAAAATCGGATAGCAACTTTTGAAGTTATTTAACAAATACGTTTATAGCGTATCAGATTCGGAACCCCCTGATAAAAACAAACAAGTACTTTGACCTAACCAATGAGGTATTCGCGGTAGAGGTAGGAGCAAGGGGTACCAGCATATTAATGTCGAATGTGCACTTAGAAATAAAATTCAACTATACTAATAGGTGTCGTAAAATCAACTCCATATTTACTTATGTCTAATAGTGTTGGCTTTTATAATATATTCGCTTGTGATAAAGTCAAAATCTTTTATTCATATAAACTTTTTATAAGCTCTTATGAACGTCATATGTATAATATTATTATGACTTTTATTAATCATTTAATAATTTGGTGATGAAATTTACGAATTAAAAGTTAAGTTTACGATGGCTCCTCGCGGCCTGAACTGAGGAGAGCCCACAACAAACTCAGTCTCTCAGTAATTCACATGTTCGAGAGATGTCCGTAAATAAAATTAAAACCTTTATTAAAGATAAGCTCGTACAAAAAACCTATTACAATATAAAGGATTATTTGGATCATGAAAAAGGTCGGGAGTAAATAGGTCTAACCTTATCTGAATTATTTTAAAATGGTGATAACAAAAAAAATACCCGTGCGATTTTGTTGCGGGCTCTTTTCAGTGCAGGACGTGTTGGAAGCCTCGAAAACTTACATTTTCAATTGTAAATTTCATCACCAGATTATATAATAATGATTTTAAAATAATAATTATTATTATTAGTTTATTGTTTTTTATTTTATTATTAATACAAGTCTTGATATCTTTAGTTCTATACTAAAATGTCTACAATTGAAGTTAATATATAAATTAAAATTAATTAAGAAAAGTAACACCAAGTACTTAAATAAAAATATATTAAAAAGTAAAGACTATCTAAAACTAACAGTACAACTTTTTTTAAATAATGTCAACTAAATTAAAAACTAAGTATAATTAAAAACTATTAGTAATAAAACTATTCTTTTACCCCTTTATAACGAATTTTAGACCAACCTAACCTCAACATAACAAACCTCAAATCAACGAATTGCTTGATATAACGAATATTTTCTTGTTCCCCACCGATTTGTTAAATCGAGGTTGTCCTGTATTACAAATATTGTACTTAAAAGATGTAAATATAAACTCGCTCGAGTTTTTCCTATAAAAAAGTTATTGTTAAAGTGTCGTCTTTAACAATAACTTATATACCTTGAATTTAAAATCCACTATGACTTATTTTAACCTTAAACTCTAAAAAAATCTATAACATATATTTTACCTACCGTGTGCCCCGGCTTTCAAAGGAATCATATCGTATGAGTTAATACATTCATTATTTTATATATTTCCTTGTTTTCCTACCTCCTTCACTTAATCCGGGATAGCTCCTTAACTAATGGGTCGATTTTAATGAATTTGACACCAATTTAAAGTTGACAGTTGAACCTTTAAAATGATGTCAATTTTATGACAGTTAAAACTTCATTTAGTAAGCAAATTCAAATTCAAATTTGAATTTGAATTTAGTAAGCAACATCGCGAGGAACGGATTTCAAGGAAGTGATTCAAAACTTTTGCTCCCGTGTGTATGTACAATTTGGCTTCATATGGTACTTGTAAGTCTAATTAGTGGTCCATTCTTGCAGTCCTTTTGGTCTGCGACCGAATTGGTTAGGCGCATCCGGGTACCAGTACCTCTTTCGGATATGAGAGCGGCGTGAAGTGGCGGCAATGCTGTCACGTCAAGTGATGGTATTGTTGTCGCGTTTCGTTCGGTTTGTGAGACTTCCGGACTTCATAATGACCTTTAATATTGACCTCAGGAATATCAGTTGCCTACACTTAATTCCAAACAATAAACTTACTGACGAAATCTGCATCTTGAAACAGTAGTCAGTTCACTTAAGGCAACAATTTAATACAAAGTATTGTAATTTAATTCCACTGCCCCCCATATAAATTAGTCACCCCGCACAGGTGTTGATTTAAAGTTTAAATTAGAATTCATTTACAACAAGGCGTTATTAAAATAATGTTGAAAATTGAAAACAAACAACCCCACATCTTGAGAGCTAATCAACGTCAAACACCAACCACGAAATGCCTCGAAAATAGAAAGAAATCGTGAGGCGCGAGTGTTTACGTCCGGAAAATCAAGAATCACAGATATTTTATGTGCGGAGAGATGCGTTTCATTCTCGCCTCTCGGATGGGAGATAAATTATTGAAATTGATAAAACAACGGATAACGATACAAAGTGTTTCACAGTTGGGAAGGTCGTAAAGTGGAAACGTTGCAGCCCGCGCTTTGTGATCGCCGCTGTCCAAACAAATCTAGCGCGAGATGTGACGTTTGACGCGGGGAATCACTGTCAGTACGTGGATTTACTATTTTTATTAAATCTTTATAGGAAGTCTATGGAGGAGGCCTATGTCCAGCAGTGGACGTCAGCGGGCTGAAAGAAGAAGAAGAAGAAGATGGTAGAACTGTTTTTTTTAATTTAATTCACACAAGATAACGAAGTCTGGTTCTGGTTTAGGTCAAATGTAAAATTATTTGTTGCTTTGTCGTGGTTAATAAGTTAACTTATCTATCTTAAGGCATATAATTATAATTAATATCCACCAACACACAACCACCATCAACATCAGCATCAACAACACAACCACCATCACTCTCAAACTAAGCGTAAAACTTGTGTTAGGAGTGGGTGTAACGATGGCTGAATAGGATCTGGCATCGAATTAACCACCACAAAGGCCGGCAACGCGTCTTTGAGCCACATATTCAGCCGCATGCCTACTTCCTTGTTTAAAAAGCCTATTTTTTGGAGGTCGTTTAAAATTCAATAATTCTTGTAATCCAAGTAAAATATTGTTTTCAGTTACATAAATTCGGGAATTACTTATTCTGTTTCATCCATTAATTTATTGGTGTATAAATATTAAACTCGCTTTACCAATTTATACTCATGTAATGTGGAATGAATGTGAAACGATATAATATTTCAAGAATATTATTTCGTGACATTTTCTGATATTATTGTATGTTATTGCGGTAATGTATATTATGGTGAAGCTCCGTTAACAGGCGTGAATGTGAATGTGGATGTGTATCGCGAGGTTCGCTCGCGTTCACGCCTGTTCCCCGATCAGAGTCGGTATTTTGCTCCGCGACAAGGGGTTTGCGTCTATTTCGCGCGGCGTTCACGGCCCCGTGAAAATAAACTTCTCCACTGGATTCCATACAATAATTTATATTAATATATTCTGATAACTTCTTCTTTACTGAAAATTTGAAATGCGATTTTTATAATTATTAAAAACAGTTTTAATCATAAGGCAATTCAGTCAGTTCACCAAGCAGCATCTTCCACGTCCATTTCGCGGCGAGTTTCACGAACGATTGTCACCGTTCCGTGAATGTGGAAGGCATGACCTGCGCCGTGAATTCTCCAAACATTATGAAGCAAACAATTAAATAATTCGGAAAGACAAGGAATTTAAAATATAAGAAGCGGATGGATTATCCGTAATAATTTCGGACAGCTTTTTGATTCGTCAACGTCAAATGTTTAATAACTGAAAAGGGTTTGGGCATAGTTAATTACATTAATTTTGATAAGCTGGAAACGGGACTCGCTGGGTGTAATATCTGTTATTAAAAATCAATAATAGAACCCATTTTGCTTAATGAATTCGAAGAATATTGCCAAATACCATCAGTCAGCCAGTCAGTTAGAAACGGAGTGAGATTAGGTTTACTTGTAGGAATTTATATTATGTTTGTGAATTAATATCGTTGAAGCAGTAAATTTACATACACATATCAACGTCATATTCTTTTTTTATGTTACAAGGGGCAAAAATATCTGCATGACCAGGAGGCTAGCAGATGCGTAGGCAGCCTTTAATGACGAGTGAAGGTTACCGGGAAGTCTCACAAACTGAACGAAACGCGACATTAAAGCCATCACTTGACATGACAGCATTGCCGTCACTTCACGCCGATCCTATATGATAAAGGGATACTGGTACCCGGACGCGCCAGCCCTATTCGGCTGCAGACCAAAAGGACTACAAGAGTGGCGTTACCTCTAATTAAATATATTATAAGCGTATGTAAAACAGATAGTTTTGTTCTTAGAAATGTTATTAAATTACATTGACATTTAAGGAAATTGGCAGTACTTATCATACAAGCTCGAAAACTTGACTTTTTTACTACGTTTCTCGGTTACTTAGTCCTACTATCGCAGAAGAAGTCTGTTTTTTGAGAACACTATGAAAATATTATTACATATTTTTATAATTATAACTCACCAAATTAATGTATGCACGCGTTGTACTCACACTGATTACAATGTACTAAGATAGTTGTTACCAAGTCAACGGTCGTAACATAACTGCCCTGTATACCTGCGTGTCTCTGTACTTATACTCTTATGAACAACTACCCTCATTTCATGTATACAACACAATACTCAAGCATTAAATTTTTCAGTTCACAGCCCTTAGCGCCAGTTTATTGTAACTTTCATTTTTTACTCCATATACGAGATAAAATCCTTGAACGAAATAATTACGAAATTGCACCGCTAATAAAAGCCATGCATTCTATTGAATTAGCGGAATGTGAAATCAAAGATTCTGTATTCTGCTCTGATAATAATAGCTTGCGAGATTCATAATAATGTATTACGTGATTGAAATCACGTCTAATTAGGTAGACGCTTTGATTCGAAATGGTAAATTACCACTAAACATAGACAAGACTGACAGGCTTGAACAAACGAGACGCCTTTACACCACTGCACGTAAAAGAGCCGGGAGCAATCTTTTGCAGGGATGAACTGAGCATATCGTATTTGAATTTATGTGGAATCTATAAAGCTGAAGAGTTTGTTTGTTTGCTTGAACGCGCTAATCTCAAACTGAACGGAACTACTGGTACGATTTGAAAAATTATATCAGTGTTAGAAAGCCTATTTATCCAGGAAGACTATAAGTTATATATCATGTTTACCTAATTTTACGCAAACGAAATCGCGGGTACAGTTAGTATCTATACTATAATATATAAAGCTGAAAAATTTGTTTGTTTGCTTCAACGTGGTTATCACAGGAACTAGTGGTTTGATTTGAAAAATTCTTTCCATGTTAGATAGCCCATTTATCGAGAAAAGCTATAGGCTTTTGAGAGAATTTTTCCCGTTTAAAAGGTGTAAACAAAAGACAGCGTCAGCATATCTTTTAAGGTTGGCTAATACCTTAATTTACCTTTTTTTATGATAACCAATTTTTTTTCTATAATAATGCGTTTTGTGAACGTGTTTTTATGAACATGATATTAATCCATATACAAAAACTATTTTTAACCTCTAAGTAATAAGAACGACCCACAGAGATGATGTTGCGGGGTACAGCTAGTGTTTTTATAAAGGAGAACTGAAAAGTAATTGAGCAGAAACAAGCATGATATGATATATTCACTTAAACAAGACTCTAATAAAAAATTTAAGAGCACAAATAGGAGGATATCGGTTCAAAAACTAAAAGCGTGTGTAAGAAATACTTCTAAGCACTGAGAAGCATAACACAAGATATTGACTTAATACGCCTATACAAAATAAAAAATAAAAATTGAGATATACATATAGAAAAACTCTAAAACGTAGCCGCTTCATCCAGAATTACGAGGAAGTAGCTAAGTGCCGTGGTATTTTATATTTCTAAATTCAGACAAGAATAATACAAGTTATGATTCTAAACAAGCGAGCACGCCTGAACAAAGCTATTAATGCTTGAAATAAACATAAAGCGGGCTAGGAGGGTTCATTTCCAAATTTAAGAACATCATATTTGAATTTTTATGCTTTTCTTAACGATACTCGCTATAAGCAAAAACCACAATAAACTTTGTGACCGATCAAATTAATACTATGTAAATAAGTACATATTTATGTTCAGTTTATCTTAAACCGAACAATTATCAATGAAGTATCCAGTAGGTCATATTTCTCTAATAGGAATTTCGGTACCTCACAGTGACACTGCAATTAACATATTCAATCTTATAGAGAAATTCAGAAAAATTAGTTCTAATATCTTATTTCAGGTACAACTTAGCGCACAAACAAAGCGAACCCTCTTCAGAATCTTAGAGAGCGAAAGTAAAATATTTTTCTATAAGCAACAATATATTCAACTCAGAAAATCAGACTCATTGCATCGCTTTGTTTCATTTTTCTAAATTTGTAATTTCTTTTGAAACAACAAAATTAAGTTGAAAACATTACTTTATCAAACCTCTAAGATTACTAATAACAACCTTTATTACTTTAAATAATGATAATACCGAATACAATGACGAATGCAATTAAGCGAGACAAAAAGTAGAACAGTTCTTTTAGAATACAATAGACAAAAAACAAAACAAGAAATACGAATGAGCAAGAAAGTTCTCAGAACAGTAAGCGTTGAGTATTGTCAAACTTGAACTAATTTTTGTCACTACAGAATTTTTTGCCAACAAAATCGCGCCATTTGCCTGTAGGGTTGACGAGTTTTATTCAAAACGTTTGTCAGAAAAATAGAAAATTGATTGTGAAATAAATATCTTATTCGTTGAGTTCAATCAGGAACAATTTTGCAAACAACAAATAGTCAACACTTCAACATTCTTATTTATTTAGTTTTAAGTTCAAATGAAAATAACATAAACACTCCCGTTTCAATCAATTCCCGTTTCAATCAAAATCAATAACTCTAGATATTACAAATGATTCTGTTTTTGTAAAAGTTAAGTATTGATAGACCTATTACACAATTGAAAACGATACTTAAAAGAAAACAGATCTTGATGATTCATAGACTGCAGCAGTACAGTATTTTGCACCTATGCAGTTAATATGTTCGTGTTGGACAAGTTCCAAAACTCATTTCGAGCTGACTGGCGCTGCGTCGCCAGCTGTTACCGTCTACTTCCTATCGTGTCTAGCCATGCCAATATTAAAAGCAATAAAACTTGTGCATGATTAAAAGAGTTTTCTAACAAAGTTAACGATATCTCTGTCTTACGTTAAAATTGTTTTTTTCTTGTAGTTACATTTATAAATAAATTTCATATTATGATAAGTATTATGCCAATGATAATGTATACTTGTATTATATGTATACGCTCCTTAGAAAAATGTTATTTCAGAGAAACGGTGAACATTTGTATATTGAAATGGCAAGCTAGAATTTCCTTTAAATTTCAAGGACTTGCTCAAGTGGAAACCATAAAGTACCTAAATGAAAAATCGCTTTACGGAAAAAATTGTACGTGGTGTACGTAGCGTGTGTACAGTCTACAAATGCACATCTAAAGTGTTTACCTCTACATGCAAAACAGTATGTACACGCAAACACAAAAGCTCGTCACACGAGCTTGAGTTTACAATAAAAATGCTGCAACTACACAAACAAGCGTTACAATCAATTAGTAGAGAGGGCCGTGCATTCTCAAACAGAAACATTTATAACTAAGATATCCTATCCTAAGTCTTCCGCCAGAAAATAGATAAGTCTGAAGAAGAGTATTCTGTTTCTTCAATGCCATGAGCATTTTATATACACGGTAATAGTAAATGTCAACGAAGCTAATAAAAGCTTATTAACAAATACAAAAAATATCAGCCCATTGATTGAAAAATTTATTGGTTTGGCAACAAGAACTATCGAGCACATCGTCCATCTGTATCTCCGTAATCATCATTCGATCGACGACATCTTGTTCCATAACTAGACAATCATAAAATAGCAGAGGAGGTCAATCCGTGACAGACAGAACATAATTTTACTTCTACGCGATTTAAGTCGGACAGTCGGCGTTCATGTCCATCAGATTGTTGATGTATTTTGATTTCTAGGTCATATCAGCAATTTCTTAGGGTCAATCTTTACTTAATGATTGTGCAAAATACGTACTCTCTAATGAGACTGCGATTTCTAGGTTACAATGCGCTTTCTACATTAGTACTGAACTTGTATTGTTCCTATATATTTTATTACATTAACGATAAATATCAGAAAATATTAAAATGAGGTATCTTAAAATATCCTAAAAAGAATTAATTTTTCATATTACTTGTGTAAACAAGTACAAACCATTTACCAAAATTGACGAAAGATGGGATGTTGTATTACTTTGGTAATAGGGACACATTTATATATGATCTACAACATAAATTCAATAAAAGTTCTGTTAAATTAATCGATTTTGCATTTGTATGCTGTGTATACATATAACTTAAAAGCATTTGATTAAGTTTAGTTTTTACTTATAAAAAAAACATGAGTTTATGGTGATCTCTTGGGTTGGTTAGAATCATATTTACACAACCGGACTGAAGCAATTACCGTTAAAGGCTATTTGTTATCGTTACTACCTGAACTGTCGGGCGTACCTTAGGGCTTTCACCTCGATCCTTTACTATTTAACATATTTATCAATGACATCTCAAGTATGTTTACAGTTTGTAAGTTTGCTTTAATTGCTGCATATTACTTTAAAGGGGACATGTTCAGTAACTGTTTTAAAAACTTTAGGACATTATTAGAGCAATTTAATAACAAAACATTTATTACTTATTAATTTTTAAAAATAATTTAATTATATTTTTCTAATGAATGTGGTTTTTTTTTTGTTGATCTATTTAATGAGTTTTAATTTATTGTGCTAATATTAGAAATTAAGTTGTATTTTTCTACACTCATGCCTGATGTGTATTCCTATAATTATTTTTTTATTTTGATAAATTGTAATGTAGGTTATAAGAGCATTCTTATTGTCCAATTATGAATAAATATAAATAAGTAAAAATTTTAGGCTTATAAATATGTACCTAGAATAAATA
>JANCMC010008245.1:0-23034 GCA_024363005.1 Charaxes varanes | reverse complement strand
TCCTTAATAGGAACATAATAAAATTGTCTACGATGTGATAAATAGTTAAGTCATGACTCCAAGTTCAGGACCGCCTCAACCGCCATCACCACCAGATTTTGGGTCCTCTGGGCAAACGGCACAAACTCCACCGCTCCTCGCACCACCGCTGGGCTTTTGTGGTGTGGGTCAGTGTTATTTTGTGGGTCGTTGACCTCGTGTACTAATTCGGTGCTTTCCTCGCAGATCGAAAGCTGTTCGTTGGCATGCTCAGCAAACAGCAGACCGAAGAGGATGTCCGACAACTCTTCACTCCCTTCGGAACAATAGAGGAGTGCTCCATACTACGCGGCCCCGACGGAGCGAGTAAAGGTCAGTCTAGAATATTATCTTGTATTTATTTTTTAGCTACCGCTATTATTATTATTATTCTCTGTGATGCCAATACACTTCCACCCAGCTGGATCTTTTGTGCTCCCTTTCTCTTGTTCCCTCAGCTACAAAGTTTCAAAAATCGAGACGAGCAGTTCTATGATCGCTTGCAACCTGAAGGCACCATAGTCTTCCGACCTTGGATAAGCCACGCTGCAGAGATTCATTATCATCCTGGCCAGCCTATCGCACCCGCACTGCAAGTGCCACATCGTATCTGCTTCTTCATGGCAGGCCCTGCAAATCATAATGTCACTTAGTGCACTTTCGAAACAGCGCTACACTCCTTCCGTAGTGACCCGTAAAAACTTCCACCACGTATCTTAACTCTTTCCTACTTAAGCCATAAATGCTCTTACAGAAACTAGTCTTTAGATTGCCCATGAACAACTTAGTGTCTAAACCCCCCTGTTGCCCTCCACTTGGCTAGGGCCAGCGTGTTAGCTCGGTCCTGCAGCGCTACCGCAATAACATATGACGCTAGCGGCACGCCCGGCTCAGGCCCTATAATGCCAAGTGCATAGCATTTCCTAGCAAGCTCATCTGTTCGCTCGTTTCCATGCTTACCAGAATGACCTGGTATCTACTGTTAGTTATTGAACGTTATATAAAAGAGATTTTAAATTATATAATATTCCTTTCTATAAAAAAGACCGACTTTAAATTATCAGAACTGGACTAAATTGAAACGGGACCACATAAGAAGCACCAGCAAATACAAAAGGGATCATCAAAATCGGTTCACCCAGTCGAAATTTCTGAGGTAACACACATTAAAGAATAATAAAAAATACAGTCAAAATGAGAACCTCCTCTTTTTTGAACTCGGTTAAAAAAAGTCGTATTGATTTATTTTTAGTTAAAGGTCGTTATTAACATTCGTTTTACGTCATGATTAAGCCTATCAATGATTGATGAATCGTCTACTCTATCAATCATGACGTAAGACTAATATTTCCGACCAGGAGAAATGGAAAACTTAAGAACAGGTCTTTATCTGAGGTTTCTAATGAAATATTAGACTTAAATCATATTATTATTAATTGGGCATAAAGGCTTACTTATTATAATTGAATCTTATTGAATGATCATCTCAAACGCCAAATGGCGCAAACATGACACCGTATCAAGCAAACGTTGCAGAAAAGTAGCTTTTTGTTCCTGATCGTATCCAGAATTTGATGATATATAACCCGCACGAGTGTTCCATTCACACGTACAGGAAGCAATCAGACGTTAGAAGTTGATGTGATAAATTTCACGGAATTCCCACCCTTATATATGAAAGGTTAGAGGTAAATAAAAGTTGAAAATTGCGTGTATACGTATGTAAATACTGGATGGTATGCGATTAGGTGTGGAAAAGATTTATAATTCGTTATTTTTAAACTTGTAATATTTTGGCTAACCTATTGTAATTTGTATCTATAGTTTCAAAATTGCAGATTCAATATAAATTGGTATGTACACTTTTAAAACATTTTTACTTTAATAAGTATATTTACCTGAGTGATTATATTCATTTATTCAGGCTAAATATCAATACATTTATAAAGAATAATTTTATGTATGAATTTTTATACTTACTCTTGTTGGAACTTTTGTAGTAGTAATAAAGATTCGGAATGAAGTTACAACCTGTAATAAAAGATTGCAATAAAAACCAAAATATTTTTTGGTTTTATCAATAACAACATAAATGAAAAAAACCGAGACAACTGCGAGTTAGACTCTCACAACTAAGGGTTCCTCAACAACGCAAAATAGGTTACCAGGTTATTTTGAGATTTAAACTTTTCTTAAGATTTTTTCTAATTTGAGAAGTCACTGCAATTTTTTCTTTGATGTAACAACAAATTTACAGTTTTCCGATTTTTCCTATGCCCGTGCTACAAGATATTGCTGTGCCCCAAATTCCATAATTCTCAGTTAATGGGAAGTATCCTATAGGTTATTGTTGTCTTTGCAAATGTATGGGAAATGAGACATAAAGGTATTATTTTCAACTTTATATCTCACGTTCCTGAGAAAAAAGGTCTTTTCAGACAGATAGATGAACAACAGAGTATGAGAATTCCTTTTTTTAAGTTTGCAGGTACTGAACCCTAAAAATTATATGTTTTATTGAGGAGTCTATTAAACAGACACCATTCAAGAATTTACTCCTACTTAGAAATACAACCTTTCTAAATGCTAATAATTAGTTAATAAGATTATCAATAATAAAAACATAATTCTGTAATAAGTGTGACTTATAAAGAAATGTAAAAATAATATATCGTCAAATGTCTGTACAGCTAATCTTAACTAAAAATGCATTTGTTTAACCTGTGGGTGTAGGTCTAAGATCATATAAATAAAACAGCATACTCCAGAAGACACACCTAAGTGACTCATACCATTGTCCAGAGTTTAACTATGAATTCATTACTATGTTTTGTAATTTGAGTAACAAATTGATATGTCAGTTACAAATTCTGTATTGTAATATGTTGACATTATAAGATATATAAATATATATAATATACAAGAAAATTTTATATTATAACATTTTAAACCACAATAAGCTTAAAAATTTATGTTTCAATCTTCGCCTAATTTAATAGTTATGTAATAGTTTAAAAAAAACATAATAATCAACTATGTATTCAGAAATCTATATTTAGATATAGAAAAAATTATCTTATCGAAATAAACCACAGCATTACTCACCAAAACCCGATTATCAACTTTGTCTCCCCTCGATTCCATACGAATTAGTGATTTGTAAAGAATTTTCACATTTTTCCCTAAGACATTACTGATGCTCTCTAAAAAAAGGTAGCAATTTATTTTTGGTGACTATAATAAATCAAGCATACCTTATATAATACAGAGTATTTTTTTTAAACATACCACTTAATTCAGATGATATTTGGGATTTTGTTGACATTTTCGCGATTTTCTTTAATGTCATCACTTCAACGAAAAGTATTTTTAATTAAACTTACTGCACCCATGCTCAAGAACAATATGTATAATTAAAAAAGAGACGATATATTTATTTAAACATCATAAACATTACAGAAAATATTTCAATTGATTAAATTATAAGTTTCGGTATTCATTAATTAACAAAACCCACTACTACTCCAACCACAGTTCCATGTACTTTTCGATTAGACAATAGACATGGACAAACATAAACACAAAAATGCAACAATTTTTTTTTGAATCCACAGATGTAAAATAATATTTAGATATTATTATCAAAGTGTTATAAATAGATTTATTAGTCAGTGAATGTATTTACTTGCTTCTTTGGTTCAAGTGCCCACTGAAGTAAATATCTATATTTACTGTTAAAATTTTATTGACGTTTGGTAAATTAAAAAATGATTTCATACATTCTTTAATTATTTCTAGTATCACAAGCTTGACTGTTCTACTATGTATAAGGTTCGTTTGCATTGACGACGTCTTCATTATATTTATTGATAACTACCCTCATTATTAGAACGGCAAAGATGAGCTACCACTACTCTTCTATTCTTCCACTCTGACGCAACCCAAAGCGTGATGAGCAGGGGGGGGGGGTTGGTGTATGTAGTAAGCAGTGTGGGCACGGGACACTGCGCCATCCCCTACTATTTGGCAGGTCAGGATCGGTCATACGTATTCATACATGTACGTGTGAGTAAAATTGATACGAAATCGTATTCGGAGGGCATTCAAGAAACACTTCTTTTTGCAGTTGTTATTTTTTTATAGAGAAGGATAATTTATAAAATCAATAGTGTTTCATTTTAACACTTAAAAAAACAAATATGTCTGATACTAGTCACTACTGAACTTGATTAGCGTGTGAAATATTGAGTCAGCTTATATAGCCTAGCTTATAGAATTCTACTATTATGAGCCCTCAACATTCCATACTAACTTCCCATCCCATAGTGGCACAATAAATCGGACAGGTACAGATTAAAAGTGTAAACCGTATTTTTCAATAAATAAAAGCTTTATTTCTCCCGGTAATAACATTTATATGTATGAGTAATATTCTATGTGTGATTCCACAAATCACAGACCATGGAAGCACATTTTACTTATTTACTTCTACTAATGTACTTCCATGGATGAAATATGAATATAAATAAATAGAATCTGATTTTGAAACAGAATCAGCAATATTTTATATATAACCAGTGATATTCTTTCGTAGATAACTAAAATACTTTTTGAAGTGGTTGTAAAAGAATTTTCAGGTATGAATAAAAACTATGAGCGATGTACACATTGCAACCGTCGCAAATGGCTTGCCTCTGGTTGTCTTCGAAAATGGTTGAAACCAATGGAATGTAAACATTTGCAACGAACTATGGATGCAAAAAGAGATTTTAATAATACCGATATTGTGAATTGTGTATTTTTACCAGAACGTAAACCTCCCGTCAATACTAATAAATTTGTTAAATTTTGGAAGAATAAACTCTTGATTACGGGTAGTGTTCGATCTTTACAGAGATACTTTGGAACTAAAAATAGTGGTGGTGAATATTTATGTAATTTTGGTAAGACAAACGAGCCTTCAACATCGACAGAGAAACAAACAAGCATTAAAAATGAAATTAAAAAGGATATCGAACTGGATAAGCTAACTATGAAGTGTCAGCATTCAGATGGTCACTCTGTTCTAAGAGGACACCACCAACACGCATCAGTTGAAAGTTGTGCCATATATTGTCAACTTTCCAAGTAAGTGTGAAACATAACTGCCTTTATTATTAATATTTTAAAGGTATAGTATAAACTTATTATATTATAATTTCTTATTTTATATGTTAGAATAATTTTAACAAACCAGCCTCTGTAGTATATAAAAATAGGCACTCTATTTTATAAAAGTCGTAATATAACCAGTATTGACACAGGAATTCACTCATTATCTAGAAATCTGCCCTACTTTATGAGATTAATTAGAGGTACCGCCGCTCTTGTAAAATAACATCAAAATTTGTTCAGTTGTTTTAAAGGTTTCCCAAGAAGATAAAAAAAACTCTAAATGTATTATTAGGACAGTAATAGTTTTTATTTTCTTCGTAATATGTAACAGACTTAGCATCATTATTTATACTTAGTGTAGATCTTATTTTTAAATAAATATGTATAGAACTATATGACACACGGACGTCTGTTCCTAAGGTAGACAACTTAATGCCTGTGTTAGGTAACAGCCACATGTTATACAAAAATTTTTTTTTTTTAGAAATATAAAAATACATATGGATAATACACTAAGACTCAAGGTGGGAATCGAACCCACAACCCCAGGAGCAGAAGACAGGGTCACTGTCCACTGCACCAACGGGCCAGCCAAATATATTATTTTATATATTCCTAAATATTAATTAAATTTTTTAGGCATGGTTGGTATTGGGGTGGGATTACCTCAAGTGAAGCAGAGGAACTATTAGCTGGACAACATGATAATGTTTTCTTAGTAAGAGATTCTTATGACTCAAGACACATACTTTGTGTGTCTTTCCGTTGTGTAGGTCGTACCCTACATGCAAGACTTAGGCATGCCAATGGACTATTCTCTCTGAACAATGAAACATTTGTACCTGTTAACAGTATATCAGAACATTGTGCCACAGTAGATGTTAAATCAAAACTGTTTGAAATGCCCGTGAAGTTAGCAAGGCCTTTAAACAGGTATGGTATACTTTTTCTTTGCATTTCCTCTATGTACGTATGTATGGTCTAATAATGAATTTATTTATTATGCTTTAACATTTTGTAACAAAGATTTACAATCATATAAAAGTTTTGACCAATATCCGTCGCTCTATTTGTAGTAGCAGAAGAAAGTTAAGATTATCAGCCTTGTGAGGATAAACACGAGTAAACACAATAGTAAAAAAAAATGTAACTTATCTTCTATACTATTTCATTATAGAATCAAAGCTGGTTTTTCTCTTCTTGGCAATCAACATAATTTCTTTGATATTACTTATGAACATACAATATCAATTCCCAACGTTATCCTGGTCTACTATCAGAGTTCGGTTTAAATTGCAGAGAAAATTGTGGATCGAGTTAAGATGACTGATTACTGTCTGACATCATCTGTACAACCCCCATAACCTCACAACCAATATTACTCAGTGACGTTAAACACTGCCCGCTGTTTTAAGTGCCTCTGAAATACAGATATTTGAAAACTTGTGTTAGAATGGGTCAGACATCTAACACCTGGCTGTGGTAAGAGCTAGTTAATCTAGCGATTGACTCAAACGCCGGGTACAGATTAAGCTACGACATCAATACAGTATGAATTCTTTATGTTATTTAAAAAGATATAATATCTTTTCTGCAGAATCTTTCCCTTAGAGTAAATATGTATAAATTTTCTTTCAGATTTGCAAAGCTAGACTCCTTACAAAAGATCTGCAGGTTTGTAATAAGACAAACAGTATCAGATAACTTATGGAAAAAATTACCACTTCCACTAAATCTCATAGCTTATGTATCAATCGGTAGTGACTACATAGCTCCTTTATAAAGAAAAACAAATTTAACAAAATTGTGCCTTAAACATTATATACGCACCTATGTTATTATATTAATTAAGACATATCCTATATGATTATGTGAAAAGTTTATAAATTTTATACATACAGTTTATTTTAATATCAAATAATAAACAATATTACTGTGATTATAAAGTAGTTTTCTTCCTTTACGTAATATATATATTAATTAATATTGCAATGAGTTTAGAAGAAAAAAACAATCCACAAACTTATTTGTTTATTGATAAAAATAATTTGCTTTGCAATACTGTAACAATTTTACTATTTTCTTCAGCTTCTATTAAGTTTTTAGTGTTACTTCAAAGTGTTCATGCCCAGCATATTTTTAGCCTAGAAACAAAACATAAATAAGTTCAAGTCTTTCAGTTTCTTCTAACAGCACAATGCAGGTATATGTTAGTGTCTGAAAAATTCCAGACCCAAATGAAGACACATGATGATGATTGCCCAACGGCAAATTCACCAAATCAATTTATTCAGCCTCTGCTCTCTCAAATTATTTCTTAATGATATTATAGTAGAGTCTCAATGTCTCAACGTTAGAAGGGATGGAATGAAATCCGTAAGGTACCCGGCTCAAAACGCTGCTGGAGTATGTTACATCCACTCCTCACACACAATTTTAAAGCTTAGGGGTGAAATGGGAATATTAAACATTTTTACGTAATAGCATCGAACGCTTTAGACAATTGTTCCTCTCTACCGCGCTCTCGAGCACGCTCGACTTAAGCAGAACAGGCGGAATGAGTCATTCTTTTATGTGCGCGCAGCCGGCATTCATATTTTTACAAAACGTTATCATGTTAAAAAAAAAAAAAAAATTGTCAATTTCCAGAAAAACATTTCTTAAATAGTGTATTACCGTAACAAATGCTGCTGTCAATGTTTGTGGGGCCACTGCAACAGGGTTCATACTGAGAGCTATTTGAATCATCTCAGCATCTCTTATTCGTGATTTCACAAAATTTCTGGTTGCACTATTATTTTGGCTGCTATCAGTTAGATAGAATAATTCTGAGGCTTTGTAAATTCCGGCAAGACCCACACGTCGTATATACCAGTTGAACTTAAAATAAAATATTAATTAAAGATCACTTCTTAGTATTTAAATAATAATTAATTAGATAAATGAATATTTACTTACATCTACGCTGCGATCTCCTGTATGATAACAAATATCATCGACTAATGAGAGCAATGTTGCTAAGCAATTAGGAACATTATTAGGAAGTGTTTGAATCGCCATTGCTTTCGGCCATGTGGTCCTCAAATATAAATAAAACAATTGAACTATTAAAATGGAGTATTAGATTATAAAATCACAACTTTTAAAGCTTAGGTACTTTAAAAATTACTTTGTGATAATTTACTTACTTATATGAGTCAATCATTAGCAACCTTGTCATTATGGCATTTTCTATTTGTTGCGCAGGAACTTTTGAGTCTTTAATTTCTTCTTTTGGCCACTACAAAAATAGAGTTCCAGATTTAGTGTTACAAACAATATAATGAATAAAAAAGTTATAGGCAAGTTTCACCTACAGTTTTCATTTCTTCAACAAGTTTTTCATTACATGTCACATTAAAATAATGGACCAGGTCCCCGCCTCCGTTTGGAAATAGTCCATGACTTATACCAGGGTAACCTGCAGCCTCAGCTCCTTGGGCTATAGAATCTATAGACCATCCAGTTTTTGGAACAAATTCTAAAGCTTTCGATAAAATGCGCTTTTTCACATCTTCTTCATATTTATGGTCATCATGATCTGTTACAATTGGTGATGCCACTATATCTTTGCTAGTTCCTTGGCAATAACTTCGAAGAATTTTCTGTGTTTTATTGATTGGAATAGTGGTAAGTGGCATTAAAAATCTACGACTAACTCGTAATGCTGTTAACAAAATAGAAATGAACCTTAATTTCATACTTATACCTAGACCTATATCTATTTGGGACATATAAAGGTTAAATTAAAAATAGATAAATGCAATATTGTTTTTATTTCTTTTTATTAAACACTAAGTTCGTGAGTTTTGTTTAAAGATATGCATTCAGACAACCTTCCCACCAAGCCCTCAATTAAATGAAATGCATTTAGTCCAGAGTATAGTATATCTTTTTTACTCTCAGTTGGTATTTCATTTAAGACATTTCCTCCAACATTAACAGAAATATTTACTTGTTTTTCTGGGCTATTTTTGCCATCTTCAATATCTTTTAATTTTGATTCATAATGTGCTTTTGACATATTTAATCCAGTCCGTAGTTTCACTATATACTCAGCTTCTATGAAATGAAAACATTCCCTGATTCCTGTTCTATTATCCACATCTTTTAATGCAAGGTATCTCAAAAAATTTAATGAAGTTATTATTTGATCAGCAAGTTCTACTAAATCAGATTCAGCACCATGTGGCAAATGACACATCTTTTTCACCATGCTGATTAATTGTACGCTGGTAAAGCACTCTGGGATCTCAGATTCATTAAAAGCCTCATTTAAAGAATTTTTATACAATGTAATAGCATAACCAATCATTCCAGAATGATTAGCAGTATTTATAATATATTTAATAAGTAAACATCTACCCTTATACTCAAATTTATTAATGTGTTTGCTTAATTGTAAAACAGACTGTTTACGAATAGCTTCATAACTACTATATATGGAAAGATTCATCAAGCTTTTGCATAAATTGTAATGGACTGGTACTGTAAGCAGTGTATGTGGACTGCTATTAGGGTACTTATTTAATATCTCATCACACAAAGTTATACCCTTAGCTAATGGACCATATTCAGCATAGCTTAGAAGGTGAACAACGCAAAGTAAGATAGTGTGGACGACATACTCTGTTGAATACACAAGTGGAAATATTGCAGCGGGAACAGTAAAATGACCAGAAAATACTGAATAAAATAATCCTGATAATGTTGTTATATTAACTTTTTCTACATGTTCAAATGGAGACAAATCTATATTACTTTCATCAGGAGTCTTTTTTATAGATTTGGTACTATCTTTATGATGTAGTTCTACGTAAGGCAAAAGTTTTAATATATTTTTAACTAATGTACAAATATCTTGGATAATATTAATACAACATGATCGTGCTTCGTTATTTCTATTTAAATCAGGGTCCAAATCTACATAAATCAAAGGCTTTCCTAACAAACTTATCAGGAAAGCTGAAATAATATCTTTGGCTTGAATATCAACTTTTGTTTTCAATTCTTTAACAAAAGGACTATAGAAAGGTGGTAACAGTGAGTAAACTTTTATTATTCTTCTAATATTATGATCAGAATCCATTAAAATCCTTTCTTTTCCTTCTAGATTATGTTCAGGAATTGGTATGGCCTCAATATAGGTGCTAATAGAATTTAAACACCATTCAAGAGATCTACCCCTTTTAACAGATAACTTTAAAAGAAGTTTTTGTAATGGTTCTAATATAATTGCAAATTGTGCATCATTTTTAGCAATCTCAATTTGCTCAATGAATTCTAGCAGAGCTTCTTCTGGAGATGCTGTCTGAACAATAATGGCCAACAATTCTTCACAAGCACTGTACATTGATGGTTTAATTATCATTGTGTCATTTTGAATCTTGCCTACTATAATTGATATCAAGTCCCAACAGTTGTCTTTAAAACTTTTAGCATATTTATCTTCTATTGATACACTAAGTGCTTCTTTGTATTTGCCAGAGTCCAACAGTGAAGAAACATAATCCACAACATCTACAGATTGTTCCATGGTGAGGGATGTGGAAAGAAAGCTTGTAATTCTGAACTACTTGTCCTCTGAAATTAAGTGCCTATACTGTAACATTTAGGTAACAATATTATCTTGTTTGGATGTACAATCTTTACTTGTCCACAATTTGTATTTAGTCTGAAACCTTTGCATTAACTATTTTTGCAAGTATCACCATGAAAACGCCAACATAACATTTTAAGTTATGTTATTTACTTCTAAAAAGTTCCATGGATTACTAAATAGCTGAGACTAAAATTTTAAATGTTGCTGAACGCAAAATTACTTACAGTTATAAACTCTTGGCAATTTGTTCATGGCAAAATTCTTTCAAACAGAAATTGTAGATTTTACTTTACTGTAAACGTTTTAAATTAAAGTTAAGAACTAAACTTCTAAATTTATATTTATCCACATAAATGTTAACAATCTATTTGAAAGCTATATTATTTTTCGCTAAACGATTTAAATCAATGATCGCAGATCCATTAGTTTAAATGTCAATTTTTCACGGTAACGCAGAAACACTGTCACTGTCAGTTTCTACGAATAGAAGTACATGGATGTGTTATATATTCCCCAATTTATCCGTTACCGTGAATATAGTCTGCACTCTGCAAAGTTAAATTTATTAATCCGTATTCGGTTTATTCGGTGGACTGAGTAGTGAGTGCGGCGACCGACCGGTATTTCTTGCCTCTTGGCGACTAATTTAGATTTTCGTAAATTGAATATACAATCTAAAATATTTCTTTTCAAATATGACTACTAAACAAAGGAATATATTTACTAGAAGCAAACCGTTGATGAACATTTACAGTGGAGTTGATCAGGAAGGGAAAGAGGTACCACTTTTGAGGGATAAAATCAACTTTTTGGTTTCCACTTTTTGAATAGTAACTTTTTCTTTTCCTTAAATTTCAAGAGATGTAATTTTTTAAAGTAGATAAAACATTCTTTGTTTAATATGAGATGAATTGTCATGAATTTCAGGTTGAAGTTCGTGAAGATGCAGAACAGTTAGTGAAATGGCATGAAATATCTGATGCTTTAGTTGCTGCTGGCTATTATAGGGCACAGCTACAGGGTTTGTCTGCCTTTGATAAAATTGTTGGAGGTTTAACATGGTGCATTGAATTATGTGACATAGATGTTGACATTAGTTTGTTATTTGAAGAAAATCTCACCATTGGAAAAAAAATGTAGTTATTTTTTATATCCATAATCTATATCGATTATATAGTATCTAAAATTTATTTACTAAATGCTTAATTCATACATATATGGTACTTAAAATTATTGCCTGTCTTTACTTTGTTACGGGTTATATTACTGACGACTGATCCATTGGCAGTAACCTTGTATACTGCTTTGAGGTTGTGGGTTTGAATCCCGGCTTAAGTCTGGGTGTATTATCTGTATGTACATATCTAAATATTTAAAAAAATATTTGTGTATAACAGGCGGCTGTTACCTATAATAAGCATTAAGTTGCCTACCTTAGGAACAGACATCCGTTTGTTATGTAGTCCTACAGATTTATTTACCAGAAACACCTGGACCAACTTTCAATGTACTAGATGTTATGAGGAATAATATTGGCTACTTTAATTTTAACAAAAGAAATATGAGTTCCATACTTAACTTGAAACCTTGTTATGTAATAAAATTATTGAATCAAGTATTGGCTAATTCATATCTGACACACAGGCAATATTTTAAAATAATAATTATATCATAAATTTTTTAAATAATTTTCTTAATATATTTGAAAACATTCATTTTTATGATCTATGTGCAGCTTAATAAAGAAATTACCATTTTGTTTACCTCTATTAATATTGGATAAATTTTATGATTATTTTTAGAGCATTAACAGAGAAAATTGTCAAGGTTTTACCTAGTATGAAATGTCCACATATCATTGAACCTCATCAAATACAGGGCCTAGACTATATTAACATCTATCCCTTGGTTCAATGGTTGATAAAGTACTCTAGTGAATTTAGAGAAGCGAAAGAGGATGAACTTCGTAAGTTTGCAGTGATGCAATATGAAAAAGGTCATATATTTGAATTTGATCGTGCTTATTATCTTCAAAATGAAAAACTTTTAAGGAACCTTGTTTGTGTTCAGGTGAGTTCTGTGTTATTTCAATCTGAATTTTTTTGAAGAGAATACTGTAATCTCTCTTATAACATGGTACTCTTAGAACATGTTAATAGTGTTCTATAATATGTAATATATAGTACCCTATATATGCAAATCTAATATTTCGTATATAGTGTTCTATATATTTATATTAGCACCTAAGCGCATTAGGGGTCATACAAAGCATTTTGTATGAGAATCCTCCTAAAACATGTTTTTGTATAACATAGAATAAATCTACCATGTTATAGGGGGGATTACATTATTAGCAATATAGATATATTATTTATTAGTTAGGTATGTCAAATACTCCAGTTTCCCCTTCTAAGCTAAGATTAAAGGCTTGTGTCAGGAGTGTGTCCGACAATATCCCAGCGGTGTAAGGTTTGAACCAGGTACAGGTATCTGGTTCGAACCCTTTCGTGGTTTTCGTTCCATATCTTCTACCTTTGAACTGTTGAGGCTCTAATAGTGCAGTCAAAATTGTTATATGATTTTCTTTTAGGATTTGTATAAACCATGTAGAGTGCGTAAAAGAAAAGGAGGATTCCCCACAAAGGAATTGGAACAAGTGAATTCTGTTCTCTCTGAATATGACCAGCGCATGTTAATGCATGTCTCTAATGATAAAGATGAATCAAAGCAAGATGATGGACTTGAATTTTTGGTGAGTTAGAATTATACTTATAAGTCAATAGCCTTACTTAAATATAATTTGTTAGTATAGAGTAGTTAGATAATATATAGAGGAGATTTTTATTTTCTAATCAAATCAAAAGATGTTTTATTATATAGACAAGCTCTTTTGAATCTACAAATATATTAAAATCTACCACTGATTCGGAAAAGTTGAGCCACAAGAAGAATCTGCATGAAACTTGTAGCTTCTGTTTTCTACATATTGTCAATTATTTTATTATTTCTGTTAATTTAAATATATAAATAACATTACTCTTTTTCAGTATGACTATGAGAAGAATTTAGCTGATCCCTCAGAAATAACAACAGAAGTAAGTTTTTATGACTAGGAAATATTGTTTCTGTGACACTAAAATTTTTTATTTTAAACATTTTTCTAGATGTAAATTGTCAAATTTTTTGAATGAGACAACAAACGATTGCTGGCTGATCTAAAGTAGCATACAAATCTTCAGATTTGTGTATTATGTGTTTATTTCATAATATATATTCTAAGAGTATATAAAGTACTACTACATTAAATGAATATGCATCTCTTATAAATCTATATACAAAATTTTAATCTTCCTTATAACAATATTGTTGTTTGACAATTAATGTTCTTATGGTTGTCATGACACAATCTTAAAATAAAATGTAAATAAATGTGTGTGTAAACCATTTGGAATTGGTGTGCAGGAGGTTTTATTTAAATAATTTTATGTATTAATAATGCGTATTTTATAAAAATATTTGCATTAGTACACCATCCTGTATATAATAATTTTTATACTCTTCCGTCAGCGCAATTTTCGTAAAATGGTACCGAAAGTTTTCATGTATATATTACAGATGAAGAAATGCTTTAAACAGTATTCACCCCCTCCCTACACGGTAGTTCATTCCACATTATAGGAAAACGTGTTGTAGGATTATTCTCGCAAAATGCACTTGTACACTTTCGAATGTGAAGAATATAATATTACATATTATAAAATATTATATATCATAGAATAATATTAATGTGTTATAAGAGGTGATTTATTGGGGGATTACAGTACAGATTACATAGTAATATTTTTTTGTGTTTTCTAGGCTGATAGATATACAGAGGAGAAAGAGAATAATGACACTTCAACTACAAAGATACATTATGCAGTTTTACATTCTGAACTCACTGGAGACATCCCTAAAGAACTAGAAGAACAAGAGAAATCTAAATATTCTGAAGACATTGAGAAGCTAACTAAAGTTATTGACAAAATGGAAAATGAAATTGACATTGTCAGAAAAGATCACGAAGAGAGAATGAGTGATGCTAAGACACAGTACACAAATATTATAAATATGTTACAAAAACTTACAAAAAATTTAATGAAAACTGATGATTACAGGTGTGTCTTCTTCTGCCTAGGTTTACTCTAGTCCCAGGGTCCACTTAATTGCAGAGGTTGTGTCTGTGGGGTGAATTAAGACGGCCAACAGGTGTTTGACATAATCTCCAAAAATCCCACAATACTAATAGTACTCAGTGACATTAAGTTGGAGCCATTGTTTTACAAGCCTTCCTGAACAAGGAGGAGGACAGAGATATTTTTAAAAACCAGTTTTAGAATTCATTCATCTATAACCGAACATGGTAAGAGCTACTGAACCTAGCGACCGACTCAAATGTATGTCACTGTTTGAGGTACAATCGCCTCTGGAGGTTATTCGTTTGTATTAATAAATATTTATATAGATAGAAGAAGCCAGATAGCTTTTAGATGAACTGTCTGTCCAGACTTGCAAAGCTGCTGTGACAAGGTTTGTGATATGGATAGGGCTTATGGTTTTCTTATGCACATCCTTGCTAATGGGCCAATTAAGAGTTTAAGTGAAGTAATTTTACTCTACTAATAGTAAAATAATATATTTCAATTTAATTATTTTACTTTTAGTGAAAAAAGTGTAAAGGACTTCTTCAAGTCATTGAAAGAATTAGCAAGAGAAAGGAATGAACTATTAAAGTTGATACAACACAGGGAAAAGGAGCATAAGAAACTTGAAGACATTTTGAAGTAAGATATATGTAAAGTATATTTGTTAGTGTATATATTTATATTTCATAGTTACTTACTTATAAGTTCTTCATTAGAAAGGATAACTAAAGCAGCACTAGTAAGATCATATCAGATTTGCCTAGTCTTGGGAGGAAACACTGACAGTAAATGTAAGTGTTAGTGGCCATTATAAATAGTACTCTTAAACCTACACCCGGGTCACAAGTCCCGGGCACTGATATGATCCCTTTCTCTGCCATGCGAAGGACTTGGAACCCGCACACAGAAGCTATGGAAAGCTAAGAAATTAGTCTCATTTTGCTTCTTTTACTGACTCTTAACAAAATTCCCATCATGTGGAATAATAATCTTTATTGAACATAACATTGACTGTGATCATTCTATCCTTTTGTCATATCATGTTTATTTTGTATTATTATTTGGTTATTATTAGGTATATATTATTCATAGGTGTCTAATTAAAATGATTGCCCATACTTTCATGTATATAACTTTTTTGTAATGTGATTTAATTTTAGTGCAACCAAGGAACCGGACATGGAAATTGAGGAACAGCCTTTAACACCTGAAGAGTTAAAAGAGTTTCAAGATAGAGAGAAAAAGTTAAAAGACTTCATAAGTACTATTAGAGTAGAATTAGCACATCTGAACCGACAAGTTCTTTGGTATTCTGTAGCATCAGATGATGTACCAGGGAAGGCTGAGTTGTTGCAATATGAAAAGAGATTTATTGAGCTTTATAATCAAGGTAATCACATGGACAAGGTATCTGAAGGAATTAGGAAAAGATCAAATTATGTAACCACTATTGTTTATGTCAATTAAGTTATCCCTTAAAATTCGTCTGCTGTAATTGTGACCGATCCTGCTAATCTAGGTCTAATTTTTCACAGCCTTCAACGTAGGTGTACACTGCGTACATAAACAGTTATTTGCAAAAGATGTAAGGGCCAAAGATCATGATGATGATTGTCTATGTGTATAAATAGGCGAAGATAATATAGTTTGGTTACTTTTTTGTTTCTTTGACAGTTGTCAAAATAGTTATTTTCATTTTATTTGAACAATTTAATAACGTTATTTACGAAAATAATATCAAATTGACATAAGAAAATTAGTGGTTTTTATATATTATTATATTAAAAATATAATTATTCTTTATTTATTATATCATTTTCTCTCTTGCAGTTGCATCAAAGCATAAAGAAACAAAGCAGTACTACATATTTTACAACACATTGTATGAAGTAAAACTGTATACATCAAAAGAGTTGAGTCTCTTAAATTCAATTTTAGATAACTATGAGGAGTAAGTATTTCGCTACAATTTAATCTAATTGAATTAAAAATTGTTTATTTGCTGGTCATATTGCAAAAAATTCTGCTTTAGATGTCCTTTCTAATAAAAAAATTATGATAGGGATCAAGAACTATCACAAGTACTTTATTAGAAATGACATCTAAAGCCGCACTAGTAGGATCATACCAGATTTGGCTAGGCAGAGGAGGGAATATTGGCAGTGAAGGTAAGTGTTAGTGGCCACTGTAAAGAGTAACTCTTAAACCTACACAATTTATTTAACTTCATTCTAGTTAATAAAATAATATATTAAAGTTAAATTTTATATTAACAAAGTTATAATAACCTTTAAATAAGCACGTCTATTCGGCAGGAGAGATCTCCGAGAAATGCGTCTTCTCCCTTAGCGTACGCGAACTACCCTCATCCCCACCCTAAAGCACCCTTCCCCACACTCTAATATCAAACTACGGGTGGACTTTTTAATGTTCACCGCCTTTACACTCGTCTGTTATTACGACCCGACTTTTAAAAGACGAAATCTCCCTATCAATTACCATACTAAAATTAACCTTAACGCTTTCTAATAAGGGCGACATTATTTTTTTATAGAAACGAAAGTTAGATCTTTATCTACTAGGGGATAAAGGATCAGTAGAACTATACGGTCTTTGGAGAAAGTCCACGCGATTGTACTTATCAGCTTTAAATGAAGCCGTATTGCTTAAGCGGCAGATTCGATTTTTAGAAAACGAATTTTGGTACAGATATGTCCAATTCTCTAGTGTAGGAATGGATGTGCAATAATTTAAGCAAGGGGTGGAAAGCGACAGAAAGTTCTTTTTGGAGTTTGTGCGAGTGAGACGTGCGTAGATGCCGAGGGTGCGGGTGAAACGCGTTACAGGGGCGCACTGTGCGTGCAAAAAAACGTTAATTTTTTTAAAGATCATTTTAAGGGAGTTTATTTATGTAAAGCCACTGCTTCTTCTTCGATGCACTCTTTAGTAGAGCAGTCGTGATCGTCACGTAGCCACATTATAAAGAGAAGCTGTTTGACAATAGCTCGCCATTTCTCTTTGCTTCTTTCTTTATTTATGTAAAGCTTAGGAGTGGGTGCGATAATACCCCAACGACGGTGGGGCTTGAACCTTGCGGTACCTTGCGGATTTCATTTCATACCTTATACCGTTGAGCTATTCAGGCTCTATATTATTGAGGGTTTTGTGGCATTTAAAGTCATAACGTGCCTTTAAGCTGAATAGATCTCCTTTAACTTGGCCATACCAGAGGTACTTGGACCGCCCGATCTGTTTTTGACCATTCGGTAGTCCCATGAAACGAAATAGCGTCACTAACCTCCGAGACCAAGGTCCACTTTGGGTCGCTGTGCCATTGCACTAAGAAACTTATATAATGAGGTTTCGTCGAGAAATTCCTTGCAAATCGCATGAAATCAACTCTTGCAACGCCAAAGTAACACGTTCGAGTATTTTTCATTGAAATTTTATTCATGCTAACCAAATTAACTTGTCAACGTCTAAATTCAAGTCGCACAATCTTCATCCCGACGATCTTTTGTCTCGAGAAAATGTAGCGTAATTTGTTGGGATCGTAAAGATTTATTGCCCGTTTCCGACAACATGACTCCGCATTACTCCAACACCGCTCTGATACTGATTACGGTCCTTCCAGTAGAGAGAGCATGCGACTCATTTCCTAGTGGAGTGCCGTTAAACTTTAAACAAAGAATCTAGGGCCAGTCAACGATTCTTTATATAAACTTTTGAAACGTATTGTGACGTTGGATAAAAAAATCTTAAAAAGAATTACACGATCTTAACTTTTTAATTATTTAATTATTTGAAAAAAAAAACATTCAAAGACAAGAGTATATTTATTTATTAGAGAATATTGAAAGAGAATATTTATTCAAAAATTTAGTATGATATCCTTTTTTGTATTTATTTAGTTTATATGGTTATTTATCTATTGTTATTTTTGTTTACACTCCTCTGTTTCACTTCTCTAGTGCCTGCATCTTTCTCTTTTTACAACTTTCCTATACTCGCGGATAACTGGAAGAGATCTCTTATACGGATAATCTAAATAATGGATAATCCATTGTACACTTTTTTTTGTATTCTATTATATTTTTATATATCACATATATTTTTGTAAATTTTATTGGTACAAAAATAAATAAAAAAAATAAAATTAATTTGTATTATCTAACTAACTGTGCCCACGATCTCGTCCGCGCAAAATTAGGTAAAAAAACAATATATTTTAGCCTGATGGTATCCAGGCCACAGTCCTCTTCGATGACTGGGCCGTGCAAAACCAAAATAATTACAATAATTCATGAATAAAACAAAGAAAAGAACAAAAAGCGTAAAACTCTCGTCATCGTCACCAAACTGATTTTTGACATCACCGTTATTGACAGCTTTGACGACTCGTTTTCATTTCTGTTGAGACTCCCGGAGCGCTGTTCGTTTTTTTAACATAAAGCACATGGAAGCTTTCAGTGACGTGACGTGACGATAACGCGAATTCAAAGGTTTTTTTTCCATCTCAAAAAATGCCCTAAGTGCCTAAAGAAGTATTCATTTCAAAGAAACAATGGTACTCTGGGAGTTGCTGACAGTAGTGAAAAAGAATGGTCGGAGGTGTATAAAATATGTACATACCCTAATATTGCATTTTCGTAAATGACACCCATTTCGTTTGCGTAAAGGCAAAATAATTGATAGTATAAGTTTTTTACAGATCAGATGAACGTTCACATCCATCCATCCATCCAACTCGCGTAATCTTGTCTGAGGCTATCATATATATAAGTAAATACATTCTTCACTTCAACTCCCATCAAAAATTCAGAGCTTTCCTACTGGAAAGCTGTAATTCAAGGTGTCAATTACTGATCACACCTATAAGATCACTTCGTTAGAAGCAGTTATTCAAAGTGTCAAGACCTATCAGGGGCTTCAAAATAATTCATCGAAAATTAGCTGCCGTTTATTACTTGTATAACAAATTAATCTCGTCTCGGATACAATCAGATGGATTTACGAGGTACATTGTAGGGAGCAATTTAGACTTGAATTAATGTGCTCGATTTAGAACAACTGTTTATCTTTGACTTAGTGACAGTGTATCTCGAGCGTCGATAAGCCTGATTTAACTTAGAGAGGTCTCACTTAATATTTATAGCGCCGTCGCAATTATTTACGAGTACTTTAATTGAACCTAGAATTAACTTGAGATAAAACATCTTTGTAGTTAATGAAAATTTAACATAATAGATTGTTTGATTGGACCATCTTTTTGTTAAATGTATTAGCATTTTTATAAGTTTTAATTTAGATACATTTATATGTAACTAAACATAAAATTATAAAAATGCTAATTCTCATGAATAAACTTTTAGTGCCCGATGTCTTAAGGAAATTAGAAAATTAATATTTAGTAATTTTTTTGCTAGCTGGAAAATAAGGTATGAAATATCGAAAATGATGTAATAATAGGAAAAGTCCATTATACCATTGAAAAAATGTTAGTATATATTCCAATCAGGATCCTTGGTTTACAGTTTGATCCGTGGAAAATTCGTAAGCAATGTGCGACGTAGAAAAATAGTGCAAAAAGTTTGGCAACGCGTCTGTCTCTAAAAATACTTGTCTGTCAGTGCTCTGTCTGATTTTTTTTAAATTACGTGATGATACGTTATTTTTATTATGAAGAGAAAAAGTCATTTCTGTAAGGCAAAGCCGGCAAAGCATCTGCAAATATTCTAATAGTATGATTTTGGTAGTTACTAAAAATACGCTACACAGTCATTATAAAAATAATTGTAAAAAAAGACATTTTAATATTATTTAAGAACAAGAGGAGGTAGGTTCTGTTTTTGGATAAAAATACATTGCCGAGATGTAGCCCGGGTGCATACAATATACCTCGACAGATGGATTGGTCGCGGCCATTGATATACGGCCTTATATGAGTTTGTTGTAAATCGACTGTGAACCTTAGAAATTAATAAAACCTATCCGATTGCGATTATTAGAATATTAGCATTAACATCGAACGCTTATTCAATTTTGCATTTAAAGTTTATTATATTAACCCTTTTTATGGTTCCATAGGACTACGGAACCCCAAAAAGGGTTAAGGAAGGAACCCTTATAGTTTCGCTTTGTCCCTCTTTAACGCAGGAATCCCGGGCCAATCAAGGAATCCGTATATAAACTTTTAAAAGGTATTTTTAACAATAAAAAAAACTTTAAAAAAAAGTTACGCGATCTTACATTTTTAATTATTCAATAAACAATTATTCAATAATAAAGAAGAGAAAATTTTCTAAAAGACAGTTCAACTTTTAAAACTCTGTCTTCATTATATAAAGTGATAAATTACTACTGAAAATAGGTCTTCGAGTTGCAGCATTACACCGATTTTCCCTCGTATTCATTCGCGGATTAAAGCAAAGTAGTTTAGTTTCTCATGCAGAACATTACATTTGTTACATTATATGTTTATCGCACAATACATTACTAAAGCTATATTTATTTATTTTTTTAAATATGGAACATATCTTAAAGTACATTGATATTTTTTTAAATAAAAACATCAGATCAATAAATATTATTCTTTTATTTGTATCTCATTTAAATTTGCTCCTACAATTTTTTCGCCTCGTATTAACTCACATCAGAATTAGAAATAGCAATGTATTATAACCAACAAATAATAGGAAATTAAATCATTTCAGTACAGTTGTAATTATTTGACGTCAATCAAGTTAAAGCACCGTTTACTGCAATTAATATGTTCACAAGAATTATTGTAGAAAATCACGATCATAGCGAACCATATTGTCTATTAATCCAGTCACGTGAAGCGTTAATGGGATAGATAAAACAAATTAACATTTACATGATATAATTATATTTAGATTTCAATTAGTTTTAGTCCTTTTTATATCTAGGGTAGGCAAAACGAGGAATATCGAATATTCCCCGTGTAACACGGTAGGTGTATCCTACATAAGGAACACGCGTTGTATGATTATTCGCATACAACGCTTTGTACCTGGCCCCGAATGCGCATAATATAATATTATGTATATTAGCGTATTATATATTATAAAATAATATTAATACGTTATAAGAGCACCGTGTTATAGGGCGATTCCAGTAATGCATGGCTAGTCATTATTGCAATAAATATCTTGACTGGCCTGTTGGCGCATTTGGTAGTAACCATTGTTCTTACCGTTGTTATTTCAAACATTTACAGAGACTGTTTGTGTCATTTTAACTTGGAATTAAAAATGTTAGACATTGTTTTGTCTATAAGAATTGGCTCCATAGAAATTGACACAGAACAATACTTTATAATCTCGCGTGCAACTGAGTCGACTTAAGACGTTTATTGGCATAAAAGATTGATTAAAGTTTGTCCGTAGTTATTTTAAATGTTTTGTCGACCGTTATTTGAAAATTGTTTTATTATCGGAACAATAATTAGGCTTTCGGATAAAAAAGTTTTACGAAAATAAAAAAAGCTATTTTAGACAAAAACAACCTCGCCAACTAATGAAACGTTATCAATCCAAGTCATTTGATCAAATGGCTGATTATCATTCTAGCAAGGTAGTAGAATGGCGCCTTTTGGTAAAGAGGTTAGGCTGTTAATTAACCGGTAATTAAACTATCTACCTGCGACATACATATATATACTTACGTATAGATGGAGCTAAATGAGTTTTACTTTAGTGGTATGGTCTAAACGACACTCGCTTTTTTAATTGCTATTATTAACATATTCTATCCAAAAATACTTGTAAAATTTAATTAGTATAGTGACAAATTAAATCTGAAATTAAGTTTAATATTCCCAAGTTTTTTAAGTATATTGTAATCATCTGAAAGAGTTCAACTATCAACTTGAGGCGTTAGATTCGGTGGATCGACGAGCAAGGAGACTCATAGGTGATATAAGCGAAAAAATCTCTACAGTCTTCAGCATCGTAGTAGGGTGGCGTGTCTATCGGTCTTCTACAGATTATTCTTCGGAGAGTGTGCGCAGGAGTT